>JAHFZB010000326.1:0-66201 GCA_036884735.1 Huso huso
AGACTGAGCACCGCATGCACCGAGTGCTCCCTGAAAGCACTGTGCGCACTGCTTCCCAGATTGAGCACCGCTGCACCGAAAGTGCCCCCGAAAGACCAGACTGAGCATCGGATGCAGACTGAGCACTGTGTGCACCGAAAGTGCCCCAGCACCACTGTGCGCACCGGGGCCAGACTGAGCACTGCGATGCACTGAGTGCCTCGAGCACTGTGCGCACCGGCTTAGACTGAGCACCGCGTGCACCGAGTGCCCCGAGCACTGTGCGCACCGCCTAGACTGAGCACCGTGTGCACCGAGTGCCCCGAGCACTGTGCGCACCGCCCAGACTGAGCACCGCATGCACCAAGCACCACGTTTTAATTCCGTTTTGCACTTCTAGGCCACCTTACTGCACAGCGTCGTGAGCTGAAAATACTGATTGACCTCTCGTGGCCATTGTTATAATAAACATATGGTGGCTTCTAAATCATTATGATAACAATATAAACTCTGTGGGACAGAACAACACCATAACTCTCATAAAAGTAGTTTATTTTTTCATTTAAACATATGTGTTATAATGCAGGATACAGATAATTGTAAATCAGCATTGCTCAAGGTCATTGACCTCTTAATTTAAATACATGTCAAACATCACCTTTGAAAATAATCTGTAGATGTCTGCAGGACACAGAAACTCACATAAAATTGTGTAATTTAGGGAGTTGATGATCATGTTATTATGAAACATTGTTCTAAAATTGCAAATTATCATTGTCCGAGGTCACGGTCACGGTTGTCAGAGGTCAAATCCAAAATGGCTCCACATCTGAAAATAAACCTTAGGGTATGTAGAAACATTGTAGAATATGTCATGCTTTTATCATTAAATGCACAATACTTTTGCTTATTAGCTGTACTATACCATATGACTCCATGTACACTAGGACAGTTCAGGCTTTTCAACTCACATCGTGGGTAATCATGTATTTTTTTTTTTTTTTATGAAATCCACTCAAGTTCAGTGTCATTTTTTGTATGTGTTTGTTGTTCATAAAGCTGACAGCAAAATTAAGAAAAAATAAGCTTTGTGTTGTGGGGGGATGTTATAAAGCACACCCAGAACAGCACACAGCTGAACAGGACATATGAAACACACACCAAACAGCTTTCACAACAGACGTCAGCAAGGACATACGAAACACACACCAAGCAGCTTTCACAACAGATGTCAGCAAGGTCATACAAAACACACACCAAGCAGCTTTCACAACAGACGATAGCAAGGACATATTAAAAACACACACCAAGCAGCTTTCACAACAGACGTCAGCAAGGCCTTTGGTCTTTTCGTTAGGTTTTAATAGCGATTTTCACATTGCTTGCAGTGCATGTTAAAGTCTGATTTGGTCTTAGCTGCTCCAACAAGAAATTATTATCAAACCTGTGTTTACATTGGAAAAGACAATCTTGCATTAGTGCCAGTAAATGCATTAAAATAGTAATAGTAAGTTAGGATGAAATGCTGTATGCATATGAAAGACAAACAATACAGATAGCACAACTTTTATAATTTCCTGTAGCTAAAATACCCGCTGTCAAACAAAGACTAACACTGTTTCAACCACAGGTGCAGTATGTCAATATCTACAAAAAGGCAGGCAGACTTCCCAGCGACAGCATGTGGAAGCGACATCGTGGGAGAAGTACAGTTGTGGACAAGTACAACGCAGTTAGAAGCAGAAAGGAGGAATTACATCTTTAAATCTGGAGTTGCTTTAATCAGAAAACATTGCAGCTTAAAGCCTTGCAGCTGCGTGTATTTTTCTGATAAGCTGAAACTCGGAGCAGCTGATTCAAATCCCGCGGCGTTCTGGGACACGGGGGAGGAGCGGAGCACGCAGCACAAACACAAACACAAACAAACAAAAGGCAGGCAGACTTCCCAGCGACAGCGTGTGGAAGCGACATCGTGGGAGAAGTACAGTTGTGGACAAGTACAACGCAGTTAGAAGCAGAAAGGAGGAATTACATCTTTAAATCTGGAGTTGCTTTAATCAGAAAACATTGCAGCTTAAAGCCTTGCAGCTGCGTGTATTTTTCTGATAAGCTGAAACTCGGAGCAGCTGATTCAAATCCCGGCGTTCTGGGACACGGGGGAGGAGCGGAGCACGCAGCACAAACACAAACACAAACAAACAAAAGGCAGGCAGATTTCCCAGCGACAGCGTGTGGAAGCGACATCGTGGGAGAAGTACAGTTGTGGACAAGTACAACGCAGTTAGAAGCAGTTTGAAAGCAGGTTGACAGCTGCAGAAGCTACACTAAACTAAAAAAAAAAAAAAAAGGTCTTCAAGCCAGTAATCTGTGACAACTGCATGATGTGGGAAACTGAGAAAACCCAACAGAGCTCAACCAAGTTTGTGTAAAGTGCCGCACCATCCAGGACTTGCTTCAGCGATTAAGCCTGCTAGAAAAGGAGATGGAGGAAATGAGACAGCAACAGGAGCTTGAGGAGCTGACACACCCACAATTCATGGAAGTCTGCCCCTAGCAGACTGAAAGCCACCAGGAGATGGAAGAGAGTCGAAACAGCTGGGTTCAGATAGGCAGAAGCAGGGAAAAAAGAAACTTCGTCAAACACAACCACCAGAAACCAGACAGCCAACACATTTGAGCCACTTCAACATTTAGATGACCAAAACCAACATCAAGAGAATGAAAGAAACAACACCCAGGACCCTATAAACAGTGCTGACCAGGCAGCAAAAAGAAGGAGGTCATGATTGTTGGGGACTCCATACTGAGAAACACAGCAAGTTCAGTTCGCAGTTTGGACCCCTTACTACAACAGTGTGCTGCCTTCCAGGAGCCTCAGTCAAGCACATCACTGAGAATGTGGACAGGCTCCTAGAACAAACAGGAGATGACCCGGTAGTAGTCGTCCACATTGGTACAAACAACATTGAAGAGACAGGCCAAGATCCCTGCAAAACCAATTCAGAGAGCTAGGAAGGAAATTAAAAGACAAGACCAAAACTGTGGTACTTTCTGGGATACTGCCGGCGCCTTGCAAAGGACCATATGGACAGCTGGAAATACAAAATCAAAATGCATGGCTGAAATCGTGGTGCACACAGGAAGGCTTCACCTTTCTTGAACATTGGAGCACTTTCTACAACAAGGACTATCTATACAGGTGGGACGGACTGCACTTAAACAGAAAGGGAACCAATCTACTCGGAGAAAGGATCCTTCAGGCGGTACAGAAGCATTTAAACTAGAAAGGAAGGGGAGAAAACAAAAAACAGAAGGGAGACTACATCAAAAAAAACAAGGGCAACAACTCAGGTAAGACCACTATTAAATGTATTTATCTTAATGCTAGAAGTCTCAGAAACAAAATGTTAGAACTTGAAGCTACTGCACTAACAAGTAACTACGATGTGATAGGTGTTACAGGAACTTGGTTGTCTGAGAGTGATGGAGACGAATATAATATTAGTGGGTACACACTATATAGGAAAGACAGGCAGGACAGAAGAGGCAGAGGGGTAGCGCTATACATAAGAAATAGCCTTGAAGCCCAGGTGTTAAATCAGGACAAAGAAAACAATGCAGAATCAATATGGGTCAGAATAATGGACACAAATTCAAAAGGCATAATAATAGGAGCATGCTATAGACCGCCAAATTCAGACGCTGAGCAAAATAATCTGTTGTACAATGACATTGAAATGCGTGTAGAAAAGGAGAAGCCATACTAATGGGGGATTTCAACTTCCCTGTATAAAATGGGAAAACCCAATGGGGGGCACGACGGACTAAATTGAAATGGTGGAAATGACAAATGACTGCTTCCTAACGCAATTTGTCAAGGCACCGACTAGAGGGGGAGGCATGCCTTGATTTAGTCTTTTCAAATAATGAAGACAGAATAACTAAAACAGAGGTCAGAGAGCCATTGGCAAACCCAGACCACAACATGGTCTCATTTGAAATATTTTTTAAACCCCAAAAGTAATGACTAAAGCTAAGGTTTACAATTTTAGAAAAGCAAACTATGAAGGTATGAAACAGAGACTAATAGAAGTAGATTGAGTAAAAGAGAAAACATCCACAGAAAAAGGGTGGCTGTTTTTTAAAAATGTAGTACTAGAGGCACAAAAAAAAACAATTACATCCCAAAAGTAGACAAATCTAAATCTAAAACAAAATGGCCAAAATGGTTTAATAGATCAATTAAAAAAAAATATTCAGCGAAAAAAGGCACTTTACAGAGCGTTTAAAAGGGACCAAAAACAAAGCACACAGAAAGAGTACTTGGAACTGCAAACACAAGTCAAAAGGAAGTTAGAAAGGCCAAGAGAGAGATAGAAATCAATATTGCTAAGGGGCTAAAACCAATTCCAAAATGTTTTTCCAATATTATAACAGCAAGAGAACATTCAAAGAGGAGGTTAAATGTCTAAGAGACACAAATGGCAAAATCATAGATGAAGAAAAAAAAAATAGCAAATATATTAAATGATTACTTTTCACAGGTTTTACAAAGGAGGACACGGACAACATGCCCCACATGTCGACCTGTTCCTAATGTTAGCTTTGCGAGGTTGGGGGCGTGGAGCTGGGGGCCGCTAATCTTCTAATCTTTCAATTTTCTAATCTCCCGTTAATTAGTATCTATTTACTATTTAAGACCTGATCACCTGCACCTTTTCTGTCTAGTGTTTCGTTTTTGTAGCAAACGCTCAGACGCCGTCGTTTCGTGCTTCACCGCTAATATCTAAACTTCGTTGCCTCGCTCACGCAGGTCGTTTCTCCGCACATCGCTGCCAAGATATTATCAATCATTTTCTTACCTGCTCAGGTGATCTTTCTTTTCATTCAGCTTCTCTTTTCGGCTCCAAGAGCTCCAACGTTACTCTTTCCTGTTCCATCCGGTGTCCACCTCGGCATCATAGCCGTCCAAAGCACAGCTTCATTACTCAACTTGTCTGCAACTTTATCAGAAAGTCTGGTCCTCCGTTAAACTTCCAAGCTCCTTCGACATGACATCGTCATTCCCGTTGTCTGCGATTGCCTTACCTTAGCTCTATTTAATTCTACCACGAAGTTTTGTCGGCTTAATCCTTCTTTTACTCCTCGCTTGCAATCGGACGCCGCTCCCACTGAGCCAGCACAATTACCGTTTCATCAGAAGATCCTGCCCTGGACCTCCATCAGCTACGTTCAACCTTTTAAAGACGTGTCCAGCCCATTCTAAACTCAATTTTTAACTAGTGGCGGCTCGTGACTCGACTGGTCACAACATTCTCCAACTACACTATTGTACTGTAACTTTTCCACCGGCGCCTCACAGACTATGGTTACCACGGCAACGCCTTTATTGAGAGACTGCGGGGAGTGGTAAGTTGTCATGGTGACCAGGCAGCTTCATCAGGCTCTGCGTGCTCTGCGCCTCAGCACTGCAATCTTCCGGCTTCCTGTTGCTGCACTTTCTCAACTGGCTGAGACAATTCAACGACCGAACCATAACATCTAAATATTGCGTTAAGTTATTTATATTCATGACTATCTGTCCTAAACATGTCTAGAATATTTATTATTCAAATCTAAAGGAATAAGCAAATGTTGTTCTACATAGACAAGGATTTTAATCGTAATAACTTCATAGATTCTACCCTGATTCACTCAAGTCAATGATGTAATTCCAATCATAACCTCTGGATGGCAGTATAATACCACAAGCTCTCTCTATACGTTAAACCAGTTTGGTTTCGCTGCAAAGCTCAGACACTACAGCTTTTCTATCTATTCCCGCAGTTCTCACTCGGATGGATTCTCGGGAGTTCCCCTCCTGCCTCATCCTCTGTCTATCTATATCAAATGACATTCTTCGATTTCAACTCTTACCCCCCTCCCCCGCCTTTGAGGTGGACTGCTCCCGACCAAATCAATAGATTTTTCAACAGCCTCAGAGCAGCGGATTCTTCATCCTCTTAGGTTCTACAGCCGCCTCAGCTCTATGTATTCTCCATCTCTGGCTTCATCTAAATCACTTTAACTCACAGTCCAATATCCACCGCATTCAGCAGATGTCTGTGCTCTACAGCAGATCATCACACTACCGATGGCAATCCACCATTCACTATTACAGATCCCTGCTTCAGCAGATATCTGCGTTCTGCAGCAGACCACCACGCTCTACCAATGGCAGTCCACCATTCACAATAACAGATCACTGCTTCAGCAGATCTCTCTCTCTCTCTCTCTCTCTACAGCAGACGACCGCTCATTATTGACAGCACTTCTTTGTTTACTTCCTCAGATCTCTGCACCGTCCAGCAGATCCCGTCCTCTACTGTTAATTGCTCCTCACTGCAGCAGATCTCTGCTCCCTCTTCAGATCTACTCACTGTTATAGCATGCAAGTTGCTTTAGTTCAGTCTAAATCTGTACCTGCACTACTCCAGATCTTCCAACGCCCGCTTTCCTCCAATACGCAGATCGTGGAAGCATTCCAGTCAAGGCTAATGCTAATCCCCATCTAATCAAAATACGAGGTGCTTGTCTTTCTCAGCAATCTATTTATATGTCCACACATCCTCTCAAATATTACAGCATTAATACATGGTGAGAGACGCGGTGAGACTGGAAATCTGTCTTGTTTATGAGTTAAGGAGTTCCACTCTAGGAGAATAACTGGAGTTGTGGAAACCCAGTCTCTCAATGTGAGTTCACCTTTTCCATTTCAAGCAGACATGATAGTAGCAGACCGCAGATCGATCCCGTATTAACTGACACATAGGATAGTCAACATCTCATCTCTGCCCTCCATTCCAGTAAATGGAGCACAAAGCATGCTGAGCTTCCCCAGCAGTCGATTTTATACACGCTCGCTCAGTTCCAGCTGCTACCTCAACTGTCAGTTCCAGCTCCCCTTCGGCCTCCACTTTTAGTATTCAAGTTCCGTTGACTGGTCCTGTCTGCTGCGTGCCCCCCAAATTCACCAGCTTCACCAGCTGTCATTTGACTGAATCATACTCTCAGTAACCTCCTTCAATCTGCTCAGTATTTCATATCTGCAGCTCTCTCCTCCTTCGACAGCTTCATATTGTACAGCTTGGTCAGTGTTTTAAACGTTCTGTGCCAGAATCGGATTCATCCTGTTCCTTCAAATCAAACCAGATCATGGCTTTCATCGTCCAGCTAGGATTTTTTCTTCCCACCATTCTCTCCATACCAGTAGTTTGTCTGACTCTTTGGAATCTTCAAAGTCCCCCCGCTGCACCTTCCCGCCTGCCCATATCAACAGACATTCTCTTTCACTCATCTCTACTCTTCAGGAAAGTTTGCTTGTCCCCTTACGAAGATCTCCTCATGGAGACCATCTGCCTAACAGCTGATTCTTAAGAGCCTTCCCCTCTGCCTCACCTTCCCGCTGTCCGCATCAATGACCATTCTCAGTTTGCTCATTCTACTCTTCTGAAACGCCACTTCTCCCCATACAAGGATCTACCTCTTCGGTCTCCTTAGGAGCTCAGAATCCACAGTTCTAATTTACTCCATCATTCAGTCGTGTACCTCCAGACGGATCCATTTCAGCGCGGTCAGTTAATTCAGCTGTCAAGCAGATTCCCCTATCTGCCCCTTATTTTCAACGTCAAGGTATCTCATCTGCTTCTCGGCCTTCTTCGGCTTCCTCAGAAGCTCAGAATTCACAGTTCCTTCAGCTTTAAGCTTCCATGCAGCGACGAAGATCTCCTAATTAGCCAACCTCTCCACTCTCCTTTCGAGAGCAGGCCTCCCTCCTCAGCTGTATTCTCTCCATTCATTTCGTATAGGTGCAGCTACCTCCGCCATGTGAGAGCCAGCATCAACCACAGTCTGATCAAGACCATGGGCCGCTGGTCCTCTTCCGCAGCAGATTATTACGTTCAGAACTCGCAGTTTCTTCTGCTTCTGATTTACTTCACCATTCGGTCGTACCTCCAAGAGGGATCAATTTCAACGTGGTTAGTCCATTCAGCTGTCAAGTAGAGTCCCCCATCTGCCCCTTTCATCATCAAGGTATCTCCCCAGCAAGAACCCCCCCAGGACCCTCGGTTCATTGATTCCTCTCGCTCCTATCATCACTCATCGCTGGTTCTCAACCCACCTTCCACCCTCCAGAGCAAGCCTCCTCCTCTACTTCACCCCTCATTGATTTTCTCGCTCCTAGGATCACTCGTCACTGGATTCCAACCTACCTTGCCTCCAGAGCGGGCCTCCCCCAATCATTCCCAGAGGCACAGCCCCTCTGCTGCGAGGGCCAACATCACTCACAGCCTTCTTCGGCTTCCTCGGAAGCTCAGAATACACCGTTTCTTCAGCTTCAAGCTTCCCTGCAGCGACGAAGATCTCCTAATCAGCCCACCTCTCCACCCTCCTTTCTAGAGCAGGCCTCCTCCTCAGCTGTATTCTCCCATTCATTTCGCATAGGTGCAGCTACCTCCGCTGCAAGATCCAGCATCAACCACAGTCTGATCAAGACCATGGGCCGCTGGTCCTCTTCCGCAGTAGATTATTACGTTCATTCATCTCCTCCGATATAGTTGCATGCCCATTTTAAAATCGCTAGCATGCCCGGAGTGGGGGCTACCTGTTCGCCGGGGCCACCAGAGGTTTTCCCCTAATCTGCCACAAGGGGTTTTTTTTCTCCACTGAGCGGCAGGTATACATAGTCACATCCCACTAACAAATTTACTAATCTCCTCTGTTCGTCCTGTTCGTCATTCTGGTCTTTTGTGTATGTTTTATGCGTTGGCATGTGCTGTCTTGTTTGTCTCACGGTGTGGGAGTTTTCGTGAAGTGCCGGGGGTCCATCCTTTGGGGGGCAAGTGAGGCTCACTTCCCCGACCTCAGGGGCTAGGCAGCCGCCTCCCTTACCTTCAGGGGTTCTCACCGCGTGAGTCAGAGCGGACCCCGCCAAACTCTGTTCTGTCGCAGCTCCTGCGCTCATCTCACTCGAGGCTCTTCTATTCTGCCTCTCTTCAGGACGTGGTCACCGTGCCGAGTCCTATACTAACCTCAATGCTTTGTCCTTATTTTCAGGTCCCAGGCAGCGTGATGTCTCGGCCAATCAGGGTTTTACGAGCCCCCTTACAGAAGCCTCAGATGCTGGGTACCTCTCATCTCCTCCCCGAGGGGCGGCTTTCCAAGTCATAACCCTCATATGTGTTTTCAGGTTGCCGGGTCCTCCCCCCTGGGATGTCGACAGCGTCGGGCCCCAGTCGGTGACCTCTTTTCTATCCTGTTTTCGGTTGCGGGTCCTCCCCCCTGGGATGTCGACAGCGCCGGCCCCAGTCGGTGACCTTTTTTTCTATCCTGCTGTTGCCGGGTCCTCCGCCCCTGGGATGTCGACAGCGCCGCCCCAGTCGGTGACCACATTCTGTCCTACTAACTGCTCCTTGCTGCTTCTTCTGCCTTATCCTTCCCCCCAGCTCACGCCCAGTGAAATGTTAGCTTATGTAGGTTCGGGGGCGTGGAGCTGGGGGCCGCTAATCTTCTAATCTTTCAATTTTCTAATCTCCGTTAATTAGTATCTATTTACTATTTAAGACCTGATCACCTGCACCTTTTCTGTCTAGTGTTTCGTTTTTCCTCCTCCTCCCTCCTCCACCTTCTACATGCCTTCGCATCGGTCATCTCTGGGGGCAAGTGAGGCTCACTTCCCCGACCTCAGGGCTAGGCAGCCGCCTCCCTTACCTTCAGGGGTTCTCACCGCGTGAGTCAGAGCGGACCCCCGGCCAAACTCTGTTCTGTCGCAGCTCCTGCGCTCATCTCACTCGAGGCTCTCTTCTATTCTGCCTCTTCAGGACGTGGTCACTCGTGCCGAGTCCTATACTAACCTCAATGCTTTGTCCTTATTTTCAGGTCCCAGGCAGCGTGATGTCTCGGCCAATCAGGGGTTTTACGAGCGCCCCTTACAGAAGCCTCAGATGCTGGGTACCTCTCTCATCTCCTCCCGAGGGGCGGCTTTCCAAGTCATAACCCTCATATGTGTTTTCAGGTTGCCGGGTCCTCCGCCCCTGGGATGTCGACAGCGTCGGCCCCAGTCGGTGACCTCTTTTCTATCCTGTTTCCGGTTGCCGGGTCCTCCGCCCCTGGGATGTCGACAGCGTCGGCCCCAGTCGGTGACCTCTTTTCTATCCGTTTGGTTGCCGGGTCCTCCGCCCCTGGGATGTCGACAGCGTCGGCCCCAGTCGGTGACCACATTCTGTCCTACTAACTGCTCCTTGCTGCTTCTTCTGCCTTATCCTTCCCCCCCCAGCTCACGCCCAGTGAATCCAATTTTAAATAACTTTAGCATAACAGAGGCAGAAGTGTTAAAGGGACTAGGAGCTCTTAAAATAAACAAATCCCCTGGGCCAGATGAGATCCTCCCAATAGTACTCAAAGAAATGAAAGAAGTTATTTACAAACCGCTAACCAAGATCATGCAACAGTCTCTTGACACAGGGGTTGTACCAACAGACTGGAAAATAGCAAACGTAATACCAATCCACAAAAAGGGAGACAAAACCGAACCAGGTAACTACAGACCAATAAGCCTGACTTCTATTATATGTAAACTTATGGAAACTATAATAAGATCCAAAATGGAAAATTACCTATATGGTAACAGTATCCTGGGAGACAGTCAGTATGGTTTTCGGAAAGGGAGATCATGTCGAACTAACCTACTTGACTTTTTTGAGGATGCAACATTGACAATGGATAACTGCAAAGCATACGACATGGTTTATTTAGATTTCCAGAAAGCTTTTGACAAAGTCCTGCCTAAAAGATTAATTCTCAAACTAAACGCAGTAGGGATTCAAGGAAATGCATGCACATGGATTAGGGAGTGGTTAACAAGTAGAAAACAGAAAGTACTGATTAGAGGAGAAACCTCAAAATGGAGCGAGGTAACCAGTGGAGTACCATAGGGATCAGTATTAGGTCCTCTGCTATTCCTAATCTACATTAATGATTTAGACTCTGATATAGTAAGCAAACTCGTTAAATTTGCAGACGACACAAAAATAGGAGGAGTGGCAGACACTGTTGAAGCAGCAAAGGTCATTCAAAATGATCTAGACAGCATTCAAAATTGGGCAGACACATGGCAAATGAAATTTAATAGAGAAAAGTGTAAAGTATTGCATGCGGCAATAAAATGTGCATTATAAATATCATATGGGAGATAGTGAAATTGAAGAAGGAACTATGAAAAAAGACCTAGGAGTTTATGTTGACTCAGAAATGTCTTCATCTAGACAATGGGGAAGCTATAAAAAGGCTAACAAGATGCTTGGATATATTGTGAGAAGTGTTGAATTTAAATCAAGGGAAGTAATGTTAAAACTCTACAATGCATTAGTAAGACCTCACCTAGAATATTGTGTTCAGTTCTGGTCATCTCGTTACAAAAAGGATATTGCTGCTCTAGAAAGAGTGCAAAGAAGAGCAACCAGAATTATCCTGGGTTTAAAAGGCATGTCGTATGCAGACAGGCTAAAAGAATTGAATCTATTCAGTCTTGAACAAAGAAGACTACGCGGTGATCTGATTCAAACATTCAAAATCCTAAAAGGTATAGACAATGTCAACCCAGGGGACTTCTTTGACCTGAAAAAAGAAACAAGGACCAGGGGTCACAAATAGAGATTAGATAAAGGGGCATTCAGAACAGAAAATAGGAGGCACTGTTTACACAGAGAATTGTGAGGGTCTGGAACCAACTCCCCAGTAATGTTGTTGAAGCTGACACCCTGGGATTCTTCAAGAAGCTGCTTGATGAGATTCTGGGACCATGTGACACGGTGAATGGTGTGGTGCTGTAGAAAGTGAATGTCCAGACTGAATTCTCCCAAAAACAAAAAGATTTTAATAATTAACAAACAAAAAGATCATAAAATAAATCCACTTGAAAAATAAGTAATAATAATAATAATAATAATAATAATAAGCCCCAGTACCAGCGATGGTAATGGGGCAAAAACTCAGCAACATCCAGCCAAAACAAAAGCAACAAAACACACCCAATAACCACAGTCCTCCGTGCACGAAAATGTGCTCTTCTTTTCCAGGGTTTGTGGTGCGCGCCAGTGCTGTGAAGTGCTGTGCGATGAGGGGCGTGTTTGGGGTAAGTGCTGGCTCGCTGGCTACAGCCTCCCGTCCTCCTGCTCCTCTGTTGACACACAAACACAAAACACGTAATCACAAAAACAAACACCGCTCCGGCCGATCGCTCTTTAACTCAGCGCAAGGGAGGTTTTGACGTAGCTGCTTCCCCTTTGTACCCAGCAAACCTCCCCTGCAGTCAAAGCGTCGCCTGGTTTCTCCAATAGAGGGCTGCCCCCCAGCTGACTGCACTGGAATCGTCCGAGTACTTGCAGCCACGCCCCCTCCTAATATGGTCACCTTCCGGTTTCCACCTAGCACCGAGGTGGTAGATCTAGGAGGCAGCGACCTTCCCCTTACACAGCGCCCTTCTAATCGGGAGGGAGATTTACAGCATCGATCCTTTTCTCTCTATCACATATCTCACCCTCAGAGTGATGCCAAGGAACACTGGCCAACTCTACATTCCCCAATGGTCCCCCTCCCTTGAAAAAAAAAAAATCTGCGTTTTGATGCTCCTTACCCGCACGATGCTTCACAGTGTAGTGGAAGGGTTGCAGCGCCAGATACCACCGAGTTATCCGAGCGTTATTGTCCTTCATCGTGTGTAACCACCTTAAAGGAGCATGATCAGTGATGAGAGAGAAAGAACGCCCCAACAAGTAATAGCTTAAGAGCGTGAGTAGCCCATTTGATGGCTAAACACCTTCTCAATGACGGAGTAGTTAATCTCCCTAGAGCCATTTTTTTGCTTAAATAAATAACAGGGTGTTCTACCCCGTCAACTTGTTGGGACAGGACCGCCCCCAGACCAATGTGGGAGGCATCGGTCTGCAGGATGAACTCTTTGCTGAAATCTGGTGAAATCAGAGCGGAGCTTGACAGAGTCGCTTTTAATCAAATCAAATGCCTCCTGACACTGCCCTGTCCATTTAACTATTTTTGAGCAGCCTTTCGGGTGAGATCTACCAGGGGTTAACTATGGTGGCATACTGGGGATAAATCGCGGTAATAGCCGGCTAACCCCAGTAGCGATCTCACCTGTGACTTGTCCTCGGATCGCCGCCTCCACCAGCGCCTGACTTTGAGGCGATCGGCCTCACCGGCCATTACCCATAATGTAGCCAAGATATTGGGTCTCCTGTTTGCCAAATGCACACTTGCCCAGCTTGGTTGTTAGCCCCGCCTCCCTCAGAGACTGGAGGACGGCTGAAACTCTAACAATATGCTCCTTCCAGGTGGAGCTAAAATCACCACATCATCAATGTACGCGGCGGCATACTGATGATGGGGAGCTAAGACCTGGTCCATCAGTCTCTGAAAGGTGGCAGGAGCTCCATGCAGCCCGGAAGGGCATGGTCCGAAATGGAACAAGCCATCTGGGGTAGAGAAAGCAGTTTTCTTTCGAGCTCTGAGTCAGTGGAATCTGCCAGTATCCCTTCGTCAGGTCCAAGGTCGAAATCAACCGCGCCTACCAAGTCGGGTCGAGGAGCTCATCCACTGGGGGCATTGATATGCATCGAACTTGGAGATGGCATTAACCTTCGAAAGTCCACAGAACCGAGTGGAGCCGCCCTTCTTGCCCACCATCACGATAGGGACTGCACCACTCGCCCGGGAAGGTTCAATGACTCCAAGCTCGAGCATATCCTCCACCTCCTTGCGAACAGGAACCCTGCGACTCTCTGGGATCCGTACGGTCTCTCCCGGACCCTGACCCTGGTGGAGTAATAATAGCATGAGAAATAACATTAGTCCTGCCGGCAAGTCAGAGAAAACATCACTAAACCTTTCCACTAACTGGCAGAGCTCTTGTTTCTGATCCGAAGTAACTGTTCCCCATTGAATATAAGTGGTAGCTGGTGGATTGACAGTGGGACCAAACCTCTTCCAAACTGTCACCAGCTACAAATAGGGCCTCCTTTCATTCCAGGGTTTTAGCAAATTGATATGATAAATTTCGGTTTTATTTCGCGATCGGGTTGTCTAATTTCATAGTTTACTTTACCAATTCCCGAACCACCTCATATGGCCCCTGCCACTTAGCATACAACTTAGATTCCGATGGGAAGTAGCAACAGTACTTTATCACCTGGCCGAAAAGTCCGAATACGTGCTTGTTTATTGTACTGTTGCTCCTGGCGATGCTGAGCTAGTTTTAAGTTCTCCTGTGCCAAACGACCAACCAATGCTAGGCGGTCTCTTAACATAATTACATATTTGACTATGTTTTTAGAAGTTTTTGCTTGCTCCTCCCACCCTTCTTTCACAAGATCAAGGATACCTCGTGGTTGCCTCCCATACAGCAGCTCAAAAGGAGAAAACCCGGTCGAACTCTGAGGCACCTCTCTCACTGCAAACATTAGGTAAGGGAGGAGTTTAGCCCAATGTTTTTGCTCTTGGTTGACAAACCGCTTTCAGCATCTGTTTCAAGGTCTGATTAAAACGTTCCACCAAACCGTCCGTCTGCGGGTGATAAACAGAGGTTCGGATCGACTTAATTTGCATTAATTTGTATAATTCTTTCAAACATTGTGACATGAAGTTTGTTCGTGATCAGTGAGGATTTCTTTGGAATCCCTACTCGATATAATATTCACTAACTCTTTAGCAATGGCTGCGCACTAGTGGATCTCAATGGTACTGCCTCTGGATATCTGGTCGCGTAGTCCACCACTACCAAAAAATGTGCGATATCCAGAGTCAGACTGGCTCAATGGACCCACTATGTCCATAGCAATGCGCTCAAAGGGAACTGAGATCAGGGGGCAGTGGGACCAGCGGGCCGGGCGAACCCGCCCCGCGCCTACTTGCTGGCATTCTGGGCATTCCGCCACATATCGCGCCACCTCACTAAAAAACTCCCATCCAATAAAATCGAGCCAATATTCGTTCCCGAGTCTTATCAATACCTAAATGGCCCGAACAGGGGACATCGTGAGCCAACCGCATGATCTCACGTCGAAAAGACTGGGGAACGAGTAGTTGTGTTACAATCTGACTTGTGCTCGTGGCTTGGGATACTCTATACAGCAAATGCCCAACAATAATGTGGTGGGGATATGTAAGCGGCCGGCTATCCTCTTACATCCTTCCTCGATAGATCGAATCTCTGCCCCCAGATGTGGACCAGCTAAGGATCGTTTTTTGTTCCAACGCTAGGTCCACATCTCGGTCCCAGAATTTCGGGATATCGAGCGGAGCTAAAGTAGCTTCAGCACTGGGGGCCTCAGTAACCTGCCCCCGCAGGTCACACTGGGTCCCAACCCCCTTTCCCTTACATTTGACTGATCTTGAGGCTTCCCCCACCAAACCCCAGCCTTGTTTCATTAATGTTCCTTCCCATTTTTCAACCCTTCGCTTTTTTTAGTTTTTTTTTTGCGAAATCGAGAGTGGAACAAATCGATTGTGCAGCGGAAAGATATTACCAATAGTTTCCCCGCTGCTCCCATGGTCTTACCGGAGACTGGCTTTACCGCTTTATTAATCATGTTGTCAAAATGCGCCAGTCTCGACCTAAAATAACTGGATATGGCAGCTTCTCTGCCACAGCCACGACACGGGCAGGCATGACATCCAACTGTCAAATCTAATTTGGTGAGGGGTAGTCCTTGTTATCCCCATGAATACAGGAAATGACCACGACCCTCGTGACCACCAAGGTACCCCTTTAATAGAGCTCGTCTAATT
The DNA here is from genome assembly GCA_036884735.1 of Huso huso. Taxonomy (NCBI): domain Eukaryota; kingdom Metazoa; phylum Chordata; class Actinopteri; order Acipenseriformes; family Acipenseridae; genus Huso; species Huso huso. The sequence goes on from JAHFZB010000326.1 coordinate 15,820, forward strand.
AAAGTCTGCCCACATCCTGAGTCCACTAATGCGGGGTGCTCACCTCACCAACCCGTACATTAACAACACAAGGCCCTCCCAATCATTACCCTGGACTTACCTGGTGCTGTCAGGACGTAATGGGAGGTCACACCACACCCATGGCCGCTGGACACCCGCCGCCAGGTGACCGACCTCCTGGCACCGTAACATGGGGCGAAAGGGTGCCCACGGAGCTCGCGTGTCCCGCTGCCGGTTTGGCAGCGGGAGGTACTCTGCTCTTACCTCGCTGGGGTCGCCCCGCCTCCACTGTGTTGGAGGGAGGCCGCCCATGGGGTGACGTTGCAGTGCTGGTCCGTGAGCAGTGGGGGGTGACACGGGGGTGGTGGTGGTGTTGCCGCGGTCTATTGGAGGCAGGAGCAGGTGGTGCAACCACTGGAGCAGCAGGTAGAGCGTCCTCAAACCTTCAGCCAATCTGACCGCTGCCTCCAGCGTGGTGGGACGGTGGCGACTGACCCAGTTCCTGTGGTCTGGCCCCAGCACCTTCACGAATTGCTCGATGGCAATGAGCTCGGTGACTTGCTCTGCGCTATTGGTGCCAGGGCAGAGCCACTGGGTCACATGGTCCACCAGCTGTTGTGCCACCACGCTGGGTCGCAGTCCTGGGGGTCGCTGGTATTCCCGAACCGCGACGGTGGGTTTTCCTCCGGATGTCGAGTCGCTGGAGAATGGCCTGCCTCACTCTATCATAGTTGAGGGCATCTTCATTGGTTAAGGCTTGGTAGGCTGCCTGGGCCTCCCCAATCAAATTGGGCCCCAACTGGTAGCCCACCAACCCGAGGCCACTGTGCCGCTGCCTGCCCTCAAAGGCTACCAAATAGGCCCGGATCATCCTCCAGCGACATTTTACCACCCTTATCTTCGGTAAGGGTGGCGTTGGTCTGTCGCCGTCCCCCGACATTTCCAGGAACATGGCATGCATCTGCTCCATCATTGTCGCCATTCCTCCTGGTGTCTTCGCCCTGTGCCTCCAATAACGCCTCCCAATGCAGCGGCGTCCATCCCAAATCCTCTTCTGAACACCAACTGTGACACGGTGAATGGTGTGGTGCTGTAGAAAGTGAATGTCCAGACTGAATTCTCCCAAAACAAAAAGGTTTTAATAATTAACAAACAAAAGATCATAAAATAAATCCACTTGGAAAAATAAGTAATAATAATAATAATAATAATAATAATAATAAGCCCCAGTACCAGCGATGGTAATGGGCAAAACTCAGCAACATCCAGCCAAAACAAAAGCAACAAACACACCCAATAACCACAGTCCTCCGTGCACGAAAATGTGCTCTTCTTTTTCCAGGGTTTGTGGTGCGGCGCTGTGCTGTGAAGTGCTGTGCGATGAGGGGCGTGCTCTGGGGTAAGTGCTGGCTCGCTGGCTACAGCCTCCCGTCCTCCTGCTCCTCTGTTGACACAAACACAAAACACGTAATCACAAAAACAAACACCGCCCCGCCGATCGCTCTTTAACTCAGCGCAAGGGGAGGTTTTGACGTAAGCTTCCCTTTGTACCCAGCAAACTCCTCCCTGCAGTCAAAGCGTCGCCTGGTTTCTCCAATAGAGGGCTGCCCGCAGCTGACTGCACTGGAATCGTCCGAGTACTTGCAGCCACGCCGCCCCTCCTAATATGGTCACCTTCCGTTTCCACCTAGCACCGAGGTGGTAGATCTAGGAGGCAGCGTACCTTCCCCCTTACACAGCGCCCTTTCTAATCGGGAGGGAGATTTACAGCATCGATCCTTTCTCTCTCTATCACAGACCAATAAGCTACTAACAACCAAACAAGCAAGATGGGCTGAATGGCCTCCTCTCGTTTGTAAACTTTCTTATGTTCTTATGTTCTTAAACACTTAGGAATGGTCCAGAGGCCCCGTCCCAGACCAGGGCCATGCCACTCATTTCTGTCATAGTTTTGTAGGGATGCACATCACTTCAATAATCAGATGTTTGTACTGTAGATAAACTAACACTGTGATATAACTGATAATAAAAAAAACAGGGGTCCAAGTCCTATACAGTCTCCCCTATAGCTTTTCAAAACCAGGTGTCCAAGTCCTGTACAGTCTCCCCGTATAGCTTTGCAAGCCTCCTTATAGGTGGATAAGTATAAATGAATTCAGTTTGAGTATGAAGAATGAATATAACACCGCCTCCGCTGGGTTCTTACTCCTTGCTTGTGACGTGCCCTCTGAGACAATATCAACTCCCATATGACCAATTATAAAGATGCAGGACAAGCCCATTGGAAGTGACTGACAAGAGATCTAAAGACTGAGAGGATGTGACAAAGTGCTGCATTGAATAGGTTGGTAATGGCTGAATGATCAGGAACTGCACACTGCAATTATATGTGCACATTGTGTGTTTGTAATAAAAGAAATGAAAAAAGTGGTGACAACTACTTTTGTAATTATTTAAATGAAGGCTGGCACTAGTTACAGTAAAGCACCCTATTTTTTTACTATGACTAAGGCTCTATTTATTTGAGGGTTAGATTGACATTTTGAGATTTTAAAGAAAAGAAATCCAAGGGAATTGAGCATAATTTTCATTTTAAATGATTCTATTTAATTGTGTTAGTGTTTGACAAAAAAAAGATTTAAACGGTTGAGTATCTAAGGGGCCTGGAGTCCTTCACTGCTAGTATGCGGGCAACGTTTTTAATCTGCTGACCCAGCTGTGTTTTGATCTTCACAGGTGATGAGACCCCAGCCGTGCATTAAGACTGTTCATGTGGACGTTCTTCAGCCAATCATGGCATTTCATTTATCCACTTTATCAGAGATCTACATATGAGGATGGGGCATCTAAATAGGATGTGGGCGCACACCAGGGGTGCTCCGAGGTCAGAAGGGTTAATATACAGTAGGTTTGAACACATCTGCCATGCCCTGCTCCATGCCTGCTCTCCCTTATCAGAAGAGATGGCTGTACTTTGCTGCGAAGCTGAGCAGCTTCTGGTCATCCCAGTTCTTATCAGTGACCCCTCAGGAATGTCATCTGCTCTATTCCCTTTAAAGTCAAGAGAATTTCTGGTAGCTATTTAAAATAAGTTAATATACAAATAATGACTGGAGTTAAGGCTTATAGGGGAAGAATGTTGCCCCAGGGGTTGAAAAGGTTAGGGTTAGGGTTAGGTGAGGTAGGAACTTTGTTTCCCAAGAACTGCACACTTGGTTGGTTTTTCAGGGAAAGAAAGATGCACTGGCCATCTGGCTCTTTTGGATTTATGTCTTTGTTTTTTTTTTTGGATCTCCTTTTCTAGTGTAGGTCTATCGTGGAGTTTCTAATGTTCAGGCCTAGCGGGAAAGTTGTTTGTAGTTTGTTGATCCAGTCTTTTTCTCTCCATTTCCTTTTCTCCGATTGTCCAGTTCTGGTTCCTCTCCAGCCCTGTAATTTTCAGAGATTCCAAGTTGTGTTGTAGAAAGTGTGCTACTAGAGGTGTTTGTGATTCTTTTTGTGTTTGATATTATAGATGTGTTGTGTTAGTCTTACTCGGATAGTGTTGCCTGTTTCTCCAATGTAAATGATTTTGCATGTATCGCGTTGTATTGCGTAGATGCAGTTCCTGCTGTTTTGTGTAAAGGTTTGTGGAATGTTGTATGTGATGCCTGTGGATTGGCTCCGGAGGGTGGAAAGTTGCTTGAAGTGTCGTGATGCTTTTGTTGGTTTGCGATTTGAAGGCAGTTTACTGGACACTAAATAGTTGGTCAAGTTTTTGTTTTTTCTGTAGGCTGAGATGATCTTGTGTCCTGTAAGAAGGTTGGTGTCTTGTAATTTGTTGGTTAGGTTTTGTTTTATCTGTGAATTAGCTGCCACACTAAAATGTGAGTAGGTAGTTATATGGAATAATCTTTTGTTGTCTCTAGGCTTTTGTTCTAAGAAGGTTTTCCTTATTCCTCTGAGGAAGGAACGGGAGTACCCCTTTGCCTGAGTGCTGTGAATAAGACTTTGTAGCTGCCTGGAAGTCAGTATGTTGAGTGCAAATTCTGTGGAATCTGAGTAGTTGTGATTTTATTAAACCTCTAAACGTGTGTTTAGGGTGATAGCTGGTTTTGTGTAGTAGAGTGTGTGTCAGTTTCTTTAAAATATACTTTGGTGTCTAGTTGGTGTGTTTGTGAAAATGTGGTCCTTTGTAAGTGGTGGTGTCTAAAAAGTTTACTTCGCTGTTATGTGTGGTGTATTTTACTTTGATGGACTGGTGGTTTGTGTTAAGTAACGAGATGAAATTTGTAAATTCCTCCTTGTAGTTACCTGGGTTAAGGCTGTGTATTGTTTTTAGATCTTCAAGAATAATCTCTGTGATTTCTGTGGAACTTGGTTGTTATTTGGTTCCCACTTGGTTGGCAGGGGGTTAGGGTTAGGGGTTAGGTTAGGGTTGGGGTTAGGGTCGGGGGTTAGGGTTAGGGTTGGGGTTAGGGTTAGGGGTTAGGGTGGTGGTTGGCAGGAGGAGTCTGGTTGGAGTCGGAGGTTGGTTCAGAGGGTCCAGTAGGTGTGTTGAGCTGGGCAGCATATGTAAGGGCTTTGATGTTCAGCCAGTCTTCATTTGTTTCTGTTGGTTGGTCTAAGGTGCCCTCTGTCTGGTGTTGTTGTTTGGTTGCGATTGGTTGGTTGAGATCCTGGTTATGTCTTCTGAAATGTAGGTGGCCACATTGCTGGTGTGTGGTTTGTTGGGCCTCTTGGGTAGAGGTCTCTGGGGCAGAGGTTCATTGTCTGCCAGCACTGCGAAGGAGTTGTTGCTAAGGCTCGGCTGGGGTTGTTGGGTTGCTTGCAGTGGCTCAGATTTTCTTGTGCTATTAGAAAAGCTGTCTGAAGGTTGTCTGCTTGATCTTCTTCCTAAAATTCCTGTAGGCCCAAGTTTTCGCCTTCTGAAATGGTTCCTGCCAGTTCCTGGTTGATATTTTGTGCAGGTCTGTTTGTATTCTGGAGAGTGTATCTTCGTAATGTATTTGCAGGATTTGAAGATTTGTGGTCATCCAATTTTAGCATTGGCTGCTAAGAGTTCTGCCGTGGTTGGAGTTGGCAGGGCTGGTTTGATGTAGAATTGTAAGTGGTGGGTTTGTTTCAGCATTCCTGGTGGTACTTTGTTGTTAATGATAGCTTCATTAACGTTGTCCAAATGGTGGATTGTTTGGATCATTCTTTAGAAAGTCTTTACTGGGTGTATGGAGGATTCCATCATGCTGAAAGGAAAGAGTGGTTAGGGTGATGTGTTGTAGTGTTCCTGGAGTGTATGTGGGTGTGAAAAATGAGAGAATTATTGATTTGTAGCTTCTGTTGGCACCGTTAGGTTTCCACTACAAAAACAATATATACTTACCTTTCCGAAGTGCTGTAGAGGTGGGATGGGAGGTGGGCAAGTGATTGGTTTGTAGCTTATGTTGGCACCGTTAGGTTTCCACTACAAACACAATCAATACTTACCTTTCCGGAGTGCTGAGTTGGTACGGCAGTATTTAAAAGCTGGGAAAGGAAGGGGTTAGTTTTTTTGCAAGATATCCTAAAAAGAGAGAAATGTTTTTCTGGTTAGTTGCTGTAAAGGAAAAAAAGGTTATTTCCTGAAAAAGAAAAATTAGTTTAGTCCTAAGTTCTTATTTAATCTATGGTTGGGGTAGCCAGGAGATGGTAGAGAATCCTGTCCTGTTGGATCTCTTGCCTTGGTCTCTGTTGGTTTCCTCAATTTCTTATTCTTCTAGGTGTACACAACGTTTCACCTCTTCATTAGGCTTTATCAGGTGTTCTATTGAACTGCCCTTGTCTGCTGGTTTGAAAATGATATTGGTATGTTTTTGTAATTCCTTAAGTGCTATCCTTTCTGGTGCCGTTAGGTTGTCTTCTGTTTTGTAGTTACCTGGGTTAAGGCTGTGTATTGTTTTTAGATCTTCAAGAATAATCCCTGTGAGTTCCTGTGGAACTTGGTTGTTATTTGGTTCAGTTGATTTGGGGGTAGGAAGGGTTAGGGTTTGGGGTTTGGGGTTAGGGTTAGGGTTTAGGGTTTAGGGTTAGGTTAGGGGTTGGGGTTAGGGTTAGGTTAAGGGTTAGGGTTAGGGTTGAGTTGGGGTTAGGGTTGGGGGGTTAGGGTTAGGGTTAGGATAGGATTAGGGTTGGGTTAGGGTTGGGGGTTGGGTTAGGGTTGGGGTTAGGGTTAGGGTTGGGGTTGGGGTGGGGTTAGGGTTAAGTTAGGGTTAGGGTTAGGGTTAGGGAAGAAGAAGAAGAGGAAGAAGGTTAGGGTTAGGGTTAGGGTTAGGGAAGAAGTTAGGGAGGGTTGGGGTTAGGGTTAGGGTTAGTTGGGGTTGGTAGGAACTTTGTTTCCCTGAGAACTCCACACTTGGTTGGTTTTTCAGGGAAGAAAGATGCACTAGCCATCTGGCTCTTTTGGATTTCTTTCTTGTTTTTTTGTTTTGGAGCTCCTTTTCTGAGTGTGGGTCTATCGTGGAGTTTCTAATGTTCAGGCCTAGCGGGAAAGTTGTTTGTAGTTTGTTGATCCAGTCTTTTTCTCCATTTTTTCTCCGATTGTCCAGTTCTGGTTCCTCTCCAGCCCTGTAATTTTCAGAGATTCCAAGTTGTGTTGTAGAAAGTGTGCTACTAGAGGTGTTTGTGATTCTTTTTTGTGTTTGATATTATAGATGTGTTGTGTTAGTCTTACCGGATAGTGTTGCCTGTTTCTCCAATGTAAATGATTTTGCATGTATCGCATTGTATTATGTGAGATGCAGTTCCTGGTGTTTTTGTAAAGGTTTGTGGAATGTTGTATGTGATGCCTGTGGATTGGCTCCGGAGGGAGGAAAGTTGCTTGAAGTGTCGTGGATACTTTTGTTGGTTTGCGATTAAGTGAAGGCAGTTTACTGGACACTAAATAGTTGGTCAAGTTTTTGTTTTTTCTGTAGGCTGAGATGATCTTGTGTCCTGTAAGAAGGTTGGTGTCTTGTAATTTGTTGGTTAGGTTTTGTTTTATCTGTGAATTAGCTGCCACACTAAAATGTGAGTAGGTAGTTATGAGTGGAATAATCTTTTTGTTGTCTCTAGGCTTTTGTTCTAAGAAGGTTTTCCTTATTCCTCTGAGGAAGGAACGGGAGTACCCCCTTTGTCTGAGTGCTGTGAATAAAACTTTGGTAGCTGCCTGGAAGTCAGTATGTTGTGTGCAAAATTTGTGGAATCTGAGTAGTTGTGATTTTATTAAACCTCTAAACGTGTGTTTAGGGTGATAGCTGGTTTTGTGTAGTAGAGTGTGTGTGTCAGTTTCTTTAAAATATACTTTGGTGTCTAGTTGGTGTGTTTGTGAAAAATGTGGTCCTTTGTAAGTGGTGGTGTCTAAAAAAGTTTACTTTGCTGTTATGTGTGGTGTATTTTACCTTGATGGACTGGTGGTGTGTTAAGTAACGAGATGAAATTTGTAAATTCCTCCATGCTATGTGTCCAAGTGCCCCAAATGTCATCTAGGTACCTGAAATAGTGAGTTGGTCTGTGGGCATCTGGGAGGATTGTTTCTTCCCAATCGGCCATGTAGATGTTAGCATATGATGGCGCAGCGTTCCCATCGCTGTTCCTTTGGTTTGAGGTAGAATTGGTTGTCGAATTCAAAGTCGTTTTTCGTTGTTGATTTCCAGGAGTTTGATCAGTTCCTCGCCTGGTCTGGTTGGATCCGGATTTAGATTTAGACATTTCCTGATAGCTGCAATGCCTGCGTTGGTCTCTATGTTTGTGTACAAGCTGTCTATATCTATTGTGAAGAGAAAAGCTGTTTCTGGTAGTTTGAGTGTTTTAATTTTGTCTATGAAGTCATATGTGTCTTTAAGGTAGCTAGTGTGTTTGGTGGATAGGGGTTTAAAAAGTGGTCTATGTATTCTGCAATTCTATATGATTCACTGTTGCAATCCGATACTATCGGTCTGCCTGGTGGTATGGTGTGTGGGATAGTCCATGTGTCTGGTGATTTGTGTATTTTGGTAGCATGTAAAAAATGCGTGTTTGGGTGTGTCTGCCCCTTGAGATAGTGTGCCTGTTTTCTAGTAATTATTTTGTGGTCTGTTAGTGTTTGTATTATTCTGTTAATTTCCTGAGCAGAATCAAGATAAATTGGTGCGTCTAGTTTCCTGTAGTGTTCTTGATTATTTAGTTGTCTGTTGGCTTCAAAGATGTAGTCTTCTATCCATTATTACTATTGAACTTCCTTGTCTGCTGGTTTGAAATGATGTCGGTATGTTTTGTAATTCCTTAAGTGCAATCCTTTCTGGTGCTGTTAGGTTGTCTTCTGTTTTGTAGTTACCTGGGTTAAGGCTGTGTATTGTTTTTAGATCTTCAAGAATAATCTCTGTGATTTCCTGTGGAACTTGGTTGTTATTTGGTTCCCAGTTGGATTTGGGTAGGAAGGGTATGTGTTTTGAGTCTCCTTCCTCTTCAAAGAAGGTTGATTTTTAGCCTCCTATGGTAGTCTTGTGTTTCTGCTCTGCAGTGTCTGCTTCTGTTTTGCTTCAGTTTGCGGTGTGGGTATGAAGGAGAGGCCTTGCTCAAAAGGCTGTTTTGACTCTCTGTTGGTGTGAAGTATTTACATAGATTGACTATGTTGGATGCCCTCCCTGGAGATATTTGGGCTTGTGGGGTCTCCTAGTTTAAATGCTGGCACCAGTGCTGGAGCATATCTTTGGCTGTGTTGGTTGTCCAGTGGATGTTGTCTCCACCACTTGAAATTTCTCAGTTGGTAATAGCGGTATGTGTGGTAGGTTGGCTGAGATGAACCGCTTAGTTCTTCCAAGTTCCGTTGGGCCTGCATGTCTAGTGCTCGTGAGAAGTTCACCAGTGGCACTTTGATTTCTGCAGTTGGGAAGGTTGTCTTTGCTGACCTGTACATCCTTTGTAGGTTTTTGATAGCTGTCTCTTTGACTTTCTGGTCCTTGTTGTTGATTCCGAATGATAGGATCACTTTGGTCACTCCTCTATCTGTTTTGGCTTTGTCCAGAAGGTTGGCTGCATGTAGGAATTTTGCTCCGGGGTAGCTTTCAATCTGTATTTGGCTCTGGGTGTGGTCCGGGATTCTGTGGAGATTGGAGTCCCCAATGATGAGAATGTTCTTGTTAGTTTGCAGGCTCCAGTCTATGTTCTTTTTGTCCGTGTTGATGTGTCTGTGAACCTGGTAGGTTCTCCTGGGCAGTGTTGCTGGACTGTTGCTGAGTCGTCGGTTCTCTGGTAGTCTCTGGGTCGGGGTGTGGTGTGGGTTAGGGTTAGAGGTGGGGGGCAGCGGGGTAGGGGTTTGGGATAGACGCGGTTAGGGTTTATGTTAGATTTGGGTTTGGGGTTGGGGTTAGGGTTAGGGTTAGGATTAGGTCGGGGTTAGGGTTAGGGTGGTGGATGGCAGGAGGGTTAGGGTAGGGTTAGGGTTAGGTTTAGGGGTTGGGGTTAGGGGTCGGTGTTAGGGGTTAGGGTTAGGTTAGGTTAGGGTTAGGTTAGGTGGTGGCTGGCAGGAGGAGTCTGGTTGGAGTCGGAGGTTGGTTCAGAGGGTCCAGTAGGTGTGTTGAGCTGGGCAGCATATGTAAGAGCTTTGACATTCAGCCAGTCTTCATTTGTTTCTGTTGGTTGGTCTAAGGTGCCTCTGTCTGGTGTTGTTGTTTGTTGGGATTGGTTGGTTGAGATCCTGGTTATGTCCTCTGAAATGTAGGTGGCCACATTGCTGGTGTGTGGTTTGTTGGGCCTCTTGGGTAGAGGTCTCTGGGGCAGAGGTTCATTGTCTGCCAGCACTGCGAAGGAGTTGTTGCTAAGGCTCGGCTGGGGTTGCTGGGTTGCTTGCAGTGGCTCCAGATTTTCTTGTGCTATTAGAAAAGCTGTCTGGAAGGTTGTCTGCTTGATCTTCTTCCTAAAATTCCTGTAGGCCCAAGTTTTCGCCTTCTGAAATGGTTCCTGCCAGTTCCTGGTTGGTATTTTTGCAGGTCTGTTTGTATTCTGGAGAGTGTATCTTCGTAATGTATTTGCAGGATTTGAAGATTTGTGTGCATCCAATTTTTAGCATTGGCTGCTAAGAGTTCTGCCGTGGCTGGAGTTGGCAGGGCTGGTTTGATGTAGAATTGTAAGTGGTGGGTTTGTTTCAGCATTCCTGGTGGTACTTTTTGTTGTTAATGATAGCCTCATTAACGTTGTCCAAATGGTGGATTGTTTGGATCATTCTGTAGAAGGTCTTTACTGGGTGTATGGAGGATTCCATCATGCTGAAAGGAAAGAGTGGTTAGGGTGATGTGTTGTAGTGTTCCTGGAGTGTATGTGGGTGTGAAAATGAGAGAATTATTGATTTGTAGCTTCTGTTGGCACCGTTAGGTTTCCACTACAAAAAAACAATATATACTTACCTTTCGAAGTGCTGTGTAGGTGGGATGGGAGGTGGGCAAGGATTGGTTTGTAGCTTATGTTGGCACCGTTAGGTTTCCACCACAAACACAATCAATACTTACCTTCCGGAGTGCTGAGTTGGTACGGCAGTATTTAAGAGCTGGGAAAGGAAGGGTTAGTTTTTTTTTTGCAAGATATCCTAAAAAGAGAGAAATGTTTTTCTGGTTAGCTGCTGTAAAGGAAAAAAAAGGTTATTTGCTGAAAAAAGAAAAATGAGTTTAGTCCTAAGTTCTTATTTAATCTATGGTTGGGGTAGCCAGGAGATGGTAGAGAATCCTGTCCTGTTGGATCTCTTGCCTTGGTCTCTGTTGGTTTCCTCAATTTCTAATTCTTCTAGGTGTACACAACGTTTCGCCTCTTCATTAGGCTTCATCAGGTGTTCTGAATAATAGGGTTAGGGTTAGGGTTAGGGTTAGGGTTAGGGTTAGGGTTAGGGTTAGGGTTAGGGTTAGGGTTAGGGTTAAGAAGAAGAGGGAGGTTAGGTTAGGTTAGGTAGACAGCCTTTTTTGGCATTTTTAGGGGTGTCTGGGCTGTCTACTAAGTGCCTCTAATGCCGTGTTACAGCTGTCCAGACAGCCGAATGACGGTGCTACGGTGTCCGTGGGCAGTCTGGTATACCGCAACACCGTCTCTGGAGCATACCGACAACTATATGCGTTTATAGTACTGATAGTCTGGGATGGCCAAAACTGTCTTTATAGACACTCTTACTCAATATCATTGTGTACCTGGCATTCCATTCTTTAACTGTCTTAACAGACGCAACAGAAAAAAATCATACAAAATACAACACAGTTAAAAGAATATATGCATTTTGGTTTACTTTTATTATTTTGTTACATAAAATATTAAAATATACCATTGCCATTGTCCACCTTCCATACAAGTGGTGTCTTAATCAGACAGGCAACAGAAAAAAATCATACATAATACAACACAGTTAAAAGAATGATATGCATTTTGGTTTACTTTATTATTTTCTTATATAAAAATACACCTCCTACTACAATGACAAATATAAATATTACAATTGCAATAATGGTCCCATTCAGTATGACTCTTTCCACGTTTTCTGGTTTTAATCGTGTTCCTGTGCGGTTTGTCATAGAAAAGTCTGTGGTAATGTTCATGCGATTTGTCGAGAAAAGACTGTGGGGATGGTCGCAGGAAAGTCTGAAACAGTCAATATGATTTTTTTTAAAGAAGTTCTGGGGCTTGTTTCCTTGTTTGATGTAACACTCATAGGCTCCTTTGTCTGCAAGTGTGACTTTGTGAAGAACGAGACAACAGTCGTCGTCTTTCTTGATCAATTCCGTTTTTGAGAGCCATTCTTTCCTTCAAATTCAAACATTACCCTGTGGTCCAGTCTCCAGGTAATGTAAAGATTTTCTAAAGGAATTCCCATCAACGTCGGGGCAGGACAACATAGGGTCGTTTCATTGTCAATATGTGCAAAAATATGGACCGTATTTGAAAAGGCAGAATGGAGGAGGTCCAAAACCATAAACAGGACTATTATAAGACAAACAAAAACAAATAATATACAAAAACAAAATACATTAAAAGAAAAAAAAAGTCTGATAAAACAAAGAGGTGTGATAAAACAGACAAGTCTTTAAAAAAAAGAAATATGAACACTAAACTTGTTTTTAAAGTAATAAATACAAATTATATTCATACAAAAAAATAAATAGATCATACATACTTGTTTTTTTTTGTGAAGGTCCATATCTTGACTCATCAGACACCTCTCTCAATGTCAGTCTTCTAGTTGGGTTTCAAATGACTATATATATATAGACATTCGGCCCCCCCCTCCCCAGGGGCCAAGGGTAGGCCAGCCTGCAGGAAGGGGGGGGCATTTATAAAAGTACTAGTAGCGAACATTTCTTATACAAGTTAAAAATTAACATCAAAGTATGTATTGTTTTAAGCATGGTATTTTTAAATAATGCCCATGATCCAAACAATACAAACCAAATTGCCTTGATGTAGGTAAAAACTTTATATAAAAATCGATGCAGTAAACAAACTTGTATCTAATTAAGTGCAAATCAACATTTTTAAAAATAGCCACATCCACTGTTGCAACCTAACTCACGTCATTTTAACCACAATTCGACCAAAACGTGCAGTCTAGACAAGCGTCATTAATTCCGTTACCAAAAATACAATATTATATATACGTAATCTATCAAAATATTCAACAAAAAAATGTTACAGTATCAAATCGAATTAACTAAATTTACAGTATTCAACAAAATTCAAAAAATACTAAAGTCCAAATTAAATACAACAACATTTCTCTAGGGATCAATGACATACATCCCGAGATCAATGGTGCTATATTTTATTTGACAGATCAAATATTTACCCGTGAATTAATATCAACTCATTATGTTATCGAGGGAAAAGAATATTTATATGTAACCCTTTCGTCCACAATAACATATAGAGTTAATATTAAAACCAGAAATACCCAATTTGTACAGCCGATTCATCCAAAGGTGTCTTAAGGAACGAAGTATGGCGATCAAAAAGGCGGATTCTAACAGATTTTATGTTTTTATAGCATTTATGACGACATTTTCCTCCTATTTATTTCTGCCCGCCTTTAGAAATTTCGAATTGAGTAAGACAGGAAACAGCTGGCATTACAAGAAACCTAGCTGTCAGAAAATAACAAACAGCTGACAATACGGATGTTATGAGGATTTAAATGTCTCACCTTGTTTTTGAAGAGACAAAGTCGATCCAAAACGTCCACTATTTTCTCTACCAAGTTTCCCCTGCGAATTTGATTAAAACAAAATATTAAGAACCAATAAAACAATAAAAATCGGTACTGTCATTCTTTTTATAGTAGCAAGTCAACTGTGGTATACAAGTGCATGCTGAAACAGCTGTCGACAATTATATATTATCTATATTATCCACACGTTTGCTTGTGTTATAAATGCAATAATAAAAATAATAATAATGATAATAACACACCTTGTTTGAATAAGTGACACTGAGTTCTCTGTTTAGTCGCTTCTATGGTTTGATCTCGCTCCTGAAGTATTTCGATTAGGTCTTCAACCTATAACCAAAAAATAAATGTTATTTTTTGCACGGTTTTTCAATGAAAACTATGCATTCAACTACATTTTCTTGTTATGCGTGTTTATATAATGCATACCTGTGGTCCGTTGCCGAGTCACTGATTTTAGTTTGAAGATTTGCAATCTTTTTTCAGCAAATTCTCCTCTTTTTCCTTGTTTTCCTCGTTCCTCCTTTAACTGTTTATTTTAATGACACAAAAATATCATTCTCCATTAATATCAATCGATTCTCCCATGACAATAGCATATATATACATGTTAATAAAAACGAGAATATTACTTTTTTACACAAGAAAGTTACACGGTGTACAGCATCTTCCTGTACTCTTCTATATCTTCTGGACAAGACCCTGAGGCATGCAAATAAAAATACAATATACAACAACAATGCACTGTATACACTAACTAAAACCATTAAAGCATTAATATCAAAGTGGTAACATTTTGTTGTGAGTTTTCTCCCAATGGTGCTGTTGTGTTTGCCATTGTCACCTAACCTGTAAACCAGTGAGGCAATCAAAAAAGTAAACAAATACTTACATTGACTGGGCTTTAAATCGAGGCAGGATTTGCAAAAGACTACACCTCCCTGTACTATATATGTAGTTTGACATCCGTTTAGGTCATATCCTTTTTCACTCGGTTAACCATCAGCACGAAACGACCCGCTACATATAGCGTCTGGAGGAGTGCTATATGTAGCTGTCCCCGAAAGCTACATATCGCATGCTACGTGTAGCATCTGTATTTTTTACATAACTACTTTATTGTTTTGGTCTTTAATATGTATGAACTACGGCGTTTACCTGGCCGAAAAGGGTCAGATGCTGACAAGAATCAGGTAGAAAATACTGGACAAGATGGTAATGACAATAGCGAGACAAATTCTAATAATATGCCGTCTACAAGTGCAACAAGCGGGAATGAAAGTCCATCTCCATCAACAAGCTTACAAACTACAATCGGACATAAGAGAAAGGTAATGCTGTATATTTAAATTATTATTAAGTGTGGCATTTGTTATTTAATTGCATTTTATGGCGCGATTTGGGTTACAGGAAACGGCAGCCATTGTTGCTACATGTAGCTGTCGTCTTATTGCACGGGCGCCCCATCTAGCGGTCGATTTTACATAGTGCTACATGTAGCACTAGTGGTTACAAGATATAGCCCCTGCTACATGTAGCGGTCCTGTAAGTGCTATATGTAGCCGAGGGTCAATCGCTATATGTAGCACTGTGTTAACTGCTACATATAGGGGCCAAGGTAGGCCAGCCTGTAGGAAGGGGGGCATTTATAAAAACGCCCCCCCGTGGTCAGACAGCAACCCACGCTTACAATGCTTTTCACGCTTTTAGGATACTAAACCTGTGTGGAGCTATACTATGCTTCCCAGTGTCTCCCTGCTCTCAGGATTGTTGGCACTGCTCCCAGACCTTGGCGCAATGCCCAGAATGCTATTTGTGAGCTAAGTTCCCAGAATATCTGAGGAGGGGGGAGTCGTAAAGCAGGGAGAAGGCTCCCTACCCTCTCTCTGTCTGTCGGTTACTTTCTGCTCGGCGCAGGAGAGGCCTGCTTTCTCTGTTACCATTCTATCTGTCAGTTCAGTTTGTCAAACTGACTGTTTCTCCCCCATATAGGGGCCAAGGGTAGGCCAGCCTGCAGGAAGGGGGGGCATTTATAAAAAACGCCCCTCGTGGTCAGACAGCAACCCACGCTTTACAATGCTTTTCACGCTTTTAGGATACTAAACCTGTGTGGAGCTATACTATGCTTCCCAGTGTCTCCCTGCTCTCAGGATTGTTGGCACTGCTCCCAGACCTTGGCGCAATGCCCAGAATGCTATTTGTGAGCTAAGTTCCCAGAATATCTGAGGAGGGGGGGGTAAAGCAGGAGAAGGCTCCTACCTCTCTCTGTCTGTCGGTTACTTTCTGCTCGGCACAGGAGAGGCCTGCTTTTCTGTTACCATTCTATCTGTCAGTTCAGTTTGTCAAACTGACTGTTTCTCTCCCTCCCCTCCCCCCTTTTCCAGGAACTGAAACAGAATTCTGGGCGTTGCGCCAACAGTCCTTTTAATAGTTTGATTAACAATTTGAGAGCGAGCTGAGAGATATCTGCTACAGGGACACTTACTTGCGGTTCGGTGGTAAAGCACAGAGAGGTCTGGTAGGGCGAGGGGTTGATTGTAAGGCGCTTGTGTTTGCGTGTGGAGCGTGTCCGTCCTCAGCAACTCTGTGTTTTGAGTGTGTCCGTTCTAAAAAAAAAATAATACAATAAAAAAACCTTCTTATACAGGCAAAGAGGTCTGTTCTCCCCAGGGGCCAAGGGTAGGCCAGCCTGCAGGAAGGGGGGCTATTAAAAAGGGGGGGTCAGACAGAGAGAGGTAGATGGAGCCCTCTCTGTGTTTTTTACAATGCTTCCCTATACTTTACCAGACAGAGCGAGGTAGAGGGAGCCCTCTGCGCTTTTACAACGCTTCCCGTGCTTTACCAGACCTCTGTGCGCACGCACAAACACACAATACTGACCTTGGGTCTCGCTCATTGAGCTAGACGGGAGGGACCGAGGACACGGCGCCCCCTCGTGGCCAGGCAGCAACCCACGCTTTACTACAATAACAGACCTCCGTGTGCTTTACAATGCTCAGACCACACAATACTGACCTTGGGTCCGCTCGCAGCTAGACGGGAGGGACTGCACATGGCGCCCCCGCGGGTCAGGGACAGCGACCCGGCTTTACCAGACCTCGCTGCTTTTTACAACGCTTCCCTGCTTTACCAGACCCTCTGAGCAACCCAGGCTTTACAATGCTTTTCTATTATTACTCAAACTCTGTTGGCGCAACGCCCGGAATGCTATTTTGAGAGTCGGCACAGTTCCCAGAACGGCTGTTTTAAACGCCCAGAACGCTGAGCCAGGCACAGTTCCCAGAATATCTGAGAAAGAGGGGGGAGTTGCACAAACGAAACGACAGACAGAAAGATAGAGAAAGCAGGCCTCTCCCTGCTTTCCCACGCCGAAGCAGAAAAGTAACCGCTTACCAGACAGAGCGAGGAGAGGGAGCCCCTTGTCCTTTTACAACTTTTATGCGCTTTTACCAGACCTCTGTGCCGGCACGCTTAAACACACAATACTGACCTTGGGTCTCTCGCCGCAGCTTCGGACGGAGGGACCGCGATCTGAGCCCCTCGTGGCCAGGCAGCAACCTACGCGGTTTTTTTTTTTTTCACTGCAAATACCAGACCTCTGCAGGAAGGGGGGCAAATGGTCAGACCACACAATAGATGACCTTGGGTCTCGCTTTACCAGACAGGAAAGGAGAGGGAATACCTTTCAAGCCCCCGGGTACCAGACCTCTGTGCGCACGCACAAACACCCATTGACTTTGGGCTTTTCAGACCTGGCCAGGCAGTGCTTTACAACGCTTGGTATGTGTGCTTTACCAGACCCTCTGCATAAGGGACTGCAAAGACCTCTGTGCTCATACCGGGATCGTTGGCAATCTGAGCCCCAGAATTATTAATCAAACTCTTGGGTGGGACTGTTCAGCAACGCCCAGAATGCTATTTGAGAGTCAGGCACAGTTCTCCAGAATATCTGGGAAAGAGGGGGAAAGTTCAAACAGAACGGGGGAAAGAAAGAGAAAGAGTCACGGCGGTTTGACAAACAGAACCGACAGACAGAAAGATAGAAAGCAGGCCTCTCCCCGCTTTTACGACGCTTTCCCACGCTTTTACAACCTCGCGGAAAGGAACTCTCGCTTAGAGAATGTGGCCAGGACAGAGTGCGTTTTCAGTGAGAGAGAGTCATTCATGCGGTTTCCGCAGGACCTCGCTCGCTTTACATGACGGAACACCGGCTTTTCTATTAAGAAAACCTCTAACGCCCCGCGGTTTTTTTACCAGACCTCCGAAAGATAGATGGGTGTGTTTTTAAACAAACTAGAGGGAGCCCTCCTGGCACGGTTCACAGACAACCGCTTGTAGGGGGACACCGAAGCGCCTCGCAGGCAGTTAGCCCAATAACAACCTCCTGTGCTACCGACAATACTTGGGTCTGCCAACAGCACGCTGACAGAGTGGCCCCAGCGACCCTTTACCCCTACGCTTTACAACGCTTCCCGCGCAGACCCGTGAGGCTTCGCGCCTGACTCTGTTGGATCGCCGGCACGTTCCCAGAACGCCAACGCCCCCGAGACGGAACGAGGGGGGGGTCGGTCCCACAGAAAAATTAACCGAGACGCTACGCTTCGGAGAGAGCCCTCTCTGCGCTTCGCCCGCTTTTACCAGACCTCTTCTTGAGGGCCGGACGGCCTAACCGGGTCACGCTGGCAAACGGCGGAAGGCAATGCCCCAGAATATACAAGGGGTCTACTGACCTTGGGGCGACCGGCTTGTCCCTGACCCCGACATTGAATCGCAAGGCTTTTTTTTTTTTTCCTCTTCCGGGGTTTTAACTCTTCGGAGGGGCCAAGGGGTAGCCAGCCTGCAGGAAGGGGGCTATTAAAAAGGGGCAGGCCTCTCCTGCAGAAGGGGGCTATTCCTAGACAGAGAGAGGTAGATGGAGCCCCTCTCTGTGTTTTACAATGCTTCCCTATACTTTACCAGACAGAGCGAGGTAGAGGGAGCCCTCTCTGCGCTTTACAACTTCTCCCCGTGCTTTACCAGACCTCTGTGCGCACGCACAAACACACAATACTGACCTTGGGTCTCGCCAAGAGCTAGACGGGAGGGACCGACACACGGCGGTTTTCCTATATAGGTGGCCAGGCAGCAACCCACGCTTTTACTACAATAACAGACCTCCGTGTGCTTTACAATGCTCAGACCACAAATACTGACCTTGGGTCTCGCCAGAGCTAGACGGGAGGGACTGCACAGCGCCTTCGGGTCCGACAGCGACCCGGCTTTACCAGACCTCGCTGCGCTTTACAACGCTTCCCCGTGCTTTTACCAGACCTCTGAGCAACCCAGGCTTTACAATGCTTTTCTATTATTACTCAAACTCTGTTGGCGCAACGCCCGAATGCTATTTTGAGAGTCGGCACAGTTCCCATTTTAATATTGGCGCAACGCCCAGAACGCTGAGCCAGGCACAGTTCCCAGAATATCTGAGAAAGAGGGGGGAGTTGCACAAACGAAACGACAGACAGAAAGATAGAGAAAGCAGCCCTCCCCCTGCTGCTTTCCCACGCCGAGCAGAAAGTAACCGACAGACAGAGCGAGGTAGAGGGAGCCCTCTTGTGCTTTTACAACGCTTCCCCGCTTTTACCAGACCTCTCTGCGCACGCACAAACACACAATACTGACCTTGGGTCTCGCCGCAGCTAGACGGGAGGGACCGCACGCCGCGCCCCCCGTGGCCAGGCAGCAACCACTTTACTGCAATACCAGACCTCCGCGTGCTTTACAATGCTCAGACCACACAATACTGACCTTGGGTCTCGCTCGCAGCTAGACGGGAGGGACCGCCTTCGGGCGCCCCCCGTGGGCCCGACAGCGACCCGGCTTTACCAGACAGCGCGCGCTTTACAACGCCCCGTGCTTTACCAGACCTCTCTGTGCATAAGAAAGACCTCTCTGTGCTCTCAGGATCGTTGGCACCCTCCCAGAATTATTAATCAAACTCTTACGAGGACTGTTGGCGCAACGCCCAGAATGCTATTTGAGAGCCAGCACAGTTCCCAGAATATCTGGGAAAAGAGGGGGGGAAAGAAAGAGTCAGTTTGACAAACAGAACCGACAGACAGAAAGATAGAGAAAGCAGGCCTCTCCCCGCTTACGACGCTTTCCCACGCCGAGCGGAAAGTAACCGACGGACAGAGAGGTAGAGAGAGCCCCCTCCGCGCGCTTCGCGACGCTTCCCCAAGGCTTTACCAGACCTCTCCGTGTGTTTCTTAAACAAACTCCTCCTTGGGTTCACGCAACTGCTTGTCGCAGCTGCGCCTATCGCCGGCACTGGAGGGGACCAGAGGAGAGGGGGTCGGTCCCGCCCCAACCTGACCTCCCAAGCCCAACAGCACCTATGCCCCGCGCTGCGCCCTTTCGGCGACGCTTGTCCCTGATACGCCTGAGGGACCACAGAAGGGGGCTATTGAAGGGGGCCGTCTCGGAATGGAGGTCGTGTTTTACAATCCCATACCAGACAGACTGGACGCTGAGACAACCACCGCACAAACACACAATACTGACCACGGGTCTCCGCAGCCGTGAGGGGACGGCCTCGGCAGCGCGAACAGCGCCCGTGTGCTTTGCTCTAGCCAATACTGACCGGCAACCGGAACTACCGCTTTGTCCCTGACCCCCCTGATCAATGAGCAACCCAGGCCACGACCGCCCCGGTGGCATTTCCCGCGACCGCTAACGCCCAGAACCACCCAGAATACGGAACGACAGAAAGATAGGGGGTCGGTCCCACGGAATCGGCTGAGACGGGCTTTTACAACGCGCCGCTTACCAGCGCCCCTCACCAATACTGACCTTCTCCGCGACCGACGGACAAGACCCTGAGGCATGCAAATAAAATGCAATACAACAACAATGCACTGTATACACTAACTAAAACCATTAAAGCATTAATATCAAAGTGGTAACATTTTGTTGTAGTTTCTCCTAATGGTGCTGTTGCATTGTTGTGTTTGCCATTGTCACCTAACCTGTAAACCAGTGAGGCAATCAAAAAAGTAAACAAATACTTACATTGACTGGGCTTTAAATCGAGGCAGGATTTGCAAAGACTACAACTCCCTGTACTATATATGTAGTTTTGACATCCGCTTAGGTCATATCCTTCTTCACCGTTAACCATCAGCATCGAAACACCACATATAGCGTCTGGAGGAGTGCTATATGTAGCTGTCCCTAAAAGCTACATATCGCGGATGCTACGGTAGCACATGTATTTTTTTTACATAACTACTTTATTGTTTTGGTCTTTAATATGTATGAACCACGGCATTTACCTGGTCCCCGGAAAAGGGTCAGATGCTGACAAGAATCAGGTGCAAAGAAAATACTGGACAAGATGGTAATAAAACCATTAAAGCATTAATACAAATTTAATAATATGTAGTTTCTCCTAATGGTGCAACATTCGGAATGAAAGTCCATCTCCATCAAAACTTACAAACTAGGCAATCGGACATAAGACTGGGCTTTAATGCTGTATATTTAAATTATTATTAAGTGTACTATTTATTATTTAATTAGGTCATATCCTTCTTCATTCGGTTAACCATCAGGAAACGACCAGCCATTGTTGCTACATGTAGCTGTCGCTACATTATTGCACGTGTAGCACATGTATTTTTACGGTCTATTTTATTGTTTTGGTGCTGAACTAGCATTTGGTTGGCCGATTAAAGGCCCAGATGCTGACAAGAATCAGGTAGAAAATACTGGACAAGATGGTAATGACAATAGCGAGACAAATCTAATAATATATGTAGCACTGTGTTAACTGCTCCATATAGCTTACAAACTCTTATTGTAGTGATTATATAAATATATTGTTATTGTTGTTTGTATTTTTTCATATATTATTTATAATTATTTCCTCTTGTGTTTATTTTATTCCTATTCAGAAGACAACTCAATCATCAACCTCAGGCCAAAAGAATAAAAAGAGCGGTCTTTGTGTTTATTTTTTATTCCTAGCCCCAGGTGCCGCCTTTTTGTGCCACCTTTTGTAACTAAGAGCAACCACTGGATTATGTGCAGGACTGCTACACAGTCCTCTAACTGCCATGACACCATTTATGAAAAAGAAAAAAATGCGTTTGTCTCAACAAATAAAGTCAAAGTCTTATTCCTATTCAGAAGACAACTCAATCATCAACCTCAGGCCAAAAGAAGAAAAGAGTAACTTCTTTTTACAGCCCCAGGTGCCGCCTTGTGCGACTAAGAGCAACCACTGGATTATGGTGCAGGACAAGGGCACACAGTCCTCTAACTGCCATGACACCATTTATGAAAAAAGAAAAAAATGCGTTTGTCTCAACAAAGTGTGCAAAGTCAAAGTCAAACAGATCAAACAACTGAAGCTACAGCACAAAACATCTATGAGCACTGTTGGATTTTGAGGTCGCTGAAAGCCAATCTTCAGACAACACAGAAGGAGAAAGATCATCTACACAAACAGAGGGATCAACAACTCAAACACAATGTACTGAAACGACACCCCCCATTTCAGAAGTCACACAAACTGCTGGTGAACAGCAACCTGCAGACCAACCAATAGATAACACTGAGAGTGACAGTAAATCTGATGATAATGTCACAGACAGTGGTAGGACAGATGGAATACAAACCACTTGTGAGACCCATACTTCAAGGCACTGAAAATCAACAGGGAAATAACAATCAAAATGACAATGTAATTTTAAATCAAGATGTTGGTGAAAATGGAAATGGTAGTAGCAGTACAACAGAACAAGGACCATCTGCTGATGGAGGTAAAACGGGTGATTCTGTAATTGTTATAGGGGTAGTGTCATGTCAAGGACATTATTTAATGAGGCACAGGTTCAATTCACAACTCTTATTGAATCAGTTGCTAAACTATTTTCTGTGTCTGGCAACGTAGGTGGTGGGCCTATGGTCCATCAGCAATGTGCTCAGAGCATGTCAAGTGTATTCACAACTTGCGGGTTTCACAAAGTGTTTCTCTAGATGCATTGGTGTCACATATGGAATCCCAGAATAATAATGAATCTGATATCCATGTTCCTGGTTTTGAAGCTTTGGTTCAGGAAGATGCATTTTCTATTACAAATACAGGTAATGTTGAAGGCAACACAACAAGGACCAGTGATTTAGAGGAAATCTGTGATGAATTTCTCAATGATGGTAGGCGTAAAATTGGTGTCAACACAGAATGTGGATTCACAAAACACAGTCACTGGGGATGTCATTACATTAGATTTAGAGAACATTGAGATAGATGACTTTAGTGTTGCACCCATTGTACAATTTGCTCCTGTTAATCCAAATACTCAAAATGTGGAGACAACATCTGACAGACAAGAGACAAATGATAATAATCAGAATGTGGGTGGGGTTGCATCAGGATCCCGGAGAGAGTCTGATGAAGTAGATCGTGGTGGTGAAGGGTAAGGGAAACAGCATTTGACAAACTAAAAGACTTGTTGTCATTTGCAAAAGCCCATGGAAGGACTAAAGCTATTTACTTGATAAAGCTTTCACGTGAATTGTCATATTCATGCTGGTACCTTCTGTCGACTATGGATATATGTAACAGCCTGGTTGCTGATGATGACCAATCAGATGGCTCTATTGTTGTGGTAGTCCTAAGGTGCGCACAGAATCCTCCTGTCTTTAAAAAAGAAAATAACATCACAGCTACCCATCCCAGAGGATAACATTTATCCAGTGAATGTTCTTAAGATGCAGGCATTATTAAAGAATATAAGTATGTATTATGATGTTAGGGCAAGCAGCTTCCTCCCCTGGGCAGAATGTGCTTAAAGATGGGGTTGAATTCTCCTTTAGGCTTTTATGTGAATGTTTGTCCAGCTTTCCTCATCTTTCACTGGAGGAGTCAGTAGGGCTTTATGACAGCTTCAGTAAAAAGCCATCTGAGTGCGATGAGTGTGTAGAATGTGATATGCATTGTGATATGCACATTCTGCACTTTGAAAACTCAAAGCTATTTCAAATGAAATTCAAGCGAAGCTTAGTATTGGAAGCAAGGGAATACCTTTCAAAGCACTTTAGAGTACCCAACAAAAAGAGTGTAGATCAACTGTGTTTGGAAGCTTGGTATGTGAGGCGTTAACAGATTTATCAAGTAACGACTACTCTGATAGATGGTGCAAAGCTGCAATCGAATTCATGCTTTATTGGGTGGGAACAGTTCTGAAGTCTGAGAGCGATTAGTCAAAGTGTTGTCAAGAACTTACCTGGAACTGGTGCAATAGTTCTAATTGGCAATGGTGGTAATACAGCAGCCAAGGGTTTGCAAAAGCTATTTAAGGTGGAACTTAATGATTTATCTCAGGAAACCGAGTCTTTCAACTTTGGAGCAACTAAAATGTGCAACATCAGTATCAATGCATGTAGGAAGTCATTCATACAGATGGTGGAACAGGCATCTATAGTAGAGAGGAAAGAAGGGATTGAAATTGAAGAGGGGTCTTTTCTTATTCCCAAGCAAATTCTTGTAACAGAAAATAAGAATAAAATCCCAAACTGTGCTCATCGTGTTGTAAGTCACTTTATCAATACAAAGTGTAGTGACAGCATAACTGATTTTATAAATCAGTTACTAGGGACAAATGCTTACTTGTTGGAGTCAGTGAAGGCCCTGGTCTTGCATATGGTATTGTTTAACCAGGAGTCTATATTACCGCTTGTCTTTGAGCCACAGCATATGGTGCTGGAACAGTTGGTATGGGAAATATTGTCAAAGTACAAAGAGGCCCCAGAATATAAAGAGATAATGAATAGGTATGAAGCTATTGTAGCCGAGGAAGAAAAGAAGGAAAGAGATGTGTATACATCTTCCGATGCAACACGTGATTCTGAAGGCCCAAACAATGTCAGACAGTGAGCGTGTAGTGTGCAATAGAGCAGCATTCAGACCAATGTATGATTGTACCAGAGAGTCCATTGCCCCTGTGTGCAATGAGAGAAAATGGATATTTGACGGAACAGGAAAAGACCATAAACTTAACCCAATACAGAAAAGTACTCTAAGAGTCAAAGGGGCAAATGCACTGAGAGCAGAAACACCACCTAATCAGTGATGTTATAAAGATAGCTGTATATAGATGTCCTGTCTAACTTGTGGAATTTATTTTGTATGTATAAAATGTTTTTAGAAATATTGTATGGACCCTTGTCTATATATATTGTTCATGTGTATTCTGTAAATATTGTTCATGTGTATTCTGTAATCTATTATTCTTTGTTAAAAATGTGGATATTTTACATTGTATATAAATATTCACATCAAAAGATATTCACTCTGAAATATTATGCCTGAATTATGTATGTACCTTATTAAATTCTGTTTTTAAATATTATGCTTGATCATATTGCATGCTCTTTAATCTTAATGTAGAATTGCTCATATTATGTGCGGTTTAATCTTTTACTGTAACTCACAAATTTATGTACCTTAAATAAAATGTTAAAAGTATTATTTACACTAGTTGAGTATTTTTTTATTTTAATATTTCTTCCACCCCCCAGGAGCCGAAATTCAGCGAGTTCAAACCGGCGACTCGAGACTCGCCCGAACGCTTAATGCTCGGCCCCGAGAGAGGAGAGGAGAGAGAGAGAGAGCAGAGAGAGGAGAGGTAAAGGTCACTAAAGTTCAAACCGACAAAGAGCTTCTTGCTTGCGTTTTATGTTCGGCTCTGGGGAGAGGAGAAGAGGTTCGGAACTTTCGACATCGAAAATCAGCGAGTTCAAACCGGGCGATTGAGACTGCCCGGAACGTTCATGCTCGGCCCGAGAGAGGAGAGCAGAGAGAGAGGAGAGGTAAAGGTCACTAAAGTTCAAACCGACAAGGAGCTTCTCTTGCTTATGCTTTTATGCTCGCTCTGGGGAGGGAGAGGAGAGGAGAAGAGGTTCGAAACCTTCGACCGAAATTCAGCGAGTTCAAAGCGGCGACTCGAGACTCGCCCGAACGCTTATGCTTTGGCCCGAGAGAGGAGAGGAGAGCAGAGAGAGCAGAGACGAAGGTCACTAAAGTTCAAACCGACAAAAGAGCTTGCTTGCGCTTCTGCTTCATGCGAAATTCAGCGAGTTTATGCTCGGCTCTCGCCCGGAAAGGAGGGGGGGAGAGGAGAGGTAAAGGTCACTAAAAGAGGTTCAAACCTTCGACCAAATTCAGAAACCGAGTTCAAAGCAGGCAGAGAGATTGAGACTCGCCCGAACGCTTATGCTTCGGCTGGGGAGAGGGAGGAGAGGAGAGGAGAGCAGATAGAGAGCAGAGAGGTAAAGGTCACTAAAGTTCAAACCGACAAAGAGCTATCTCTTGCTCAAATGCTTTATGCTCGAGCTCTGGGGAGAGGAGAAGAGGTTCGGAACTTTCTACATCGAAATTCAGCAGTTCAAACCGGCGATGAGACTCGAAAGTTTAACGACCCCAAATTGCGTTCAAAGCCCGGGACAGGAGAGGAAAGGAGAGGAAAAGAGGAAAGAAGGTTTCGAACTTTCGACATCGAAAAGTTCATCGAGTTCAAACCGGTGACTGAGAAAAGAGACGGAATGAACGTCCGGTGCTCGCTATGCTCCGGAGAGAGGAGGGGAGAGCAGAGAGAGGAGAGAGAGGAGAGGTAAAGGTCACTAAAGTTCATTTAAACAAGGAGCCTCTCTGCTTTATGCTTTTATGTTCGGGCCCGGGGAGAGGAGAGAGAGCACAGAGACCTAACATTCAACGACTATATAAAGGGAGCTGAAACTTCTGCTCATAAAACTTTATTAACTTTTGGCAGCTCATCTCTAAAGGAAATAAGCTTGGGTTATTCTTGATGGGGTTGACAACAGGTAATCCGACAAAGAGATAACACCTAAGCTATACTTGTACATTTAGAACAATCATTTAACTCAATCATCTCGCCTCTTTCCTAAGCACTGTAGTCATCCAGTTTAGTTCCTTTGAACCGAAGGCTGGAATTGCTTCTCATATGTGGTTTCTTTTTCAGGGATCTTGGGCATGCTGCTAGTCTTGTCCATGATGGCATCAACAGCTTATACAAAGCCTGTGGCACCAGAGAGCTGCAACTACAACAACACTGACATCCCCTGCCACAAGTCTCTACAGAACAGCAGGAGTGCTGTGACATTACTGAGAGGCCTCATGAAGAACCTGCTAGCATCCTATGTGAGTCTCTTTTCTCCTCTTACTTGGTACATGGCTATTCTGTTGAATGTAAATGCTTGTTTGTAATATGAGGGACGTCCTGAGTTTTGACATCAGGTGGCCCCTCATGAACTAATTCAGTGTTGTCAAGTTTGGAGAGTGCGACCTGTCCAACGACCTTGGAATGTTTTGGCTAATCAAGGGCGGAAAAGAGATATGATGCAATGATGAAGCATGAAAGAAGAGACAGACTAAGCGAATGTGCAGTGCACTGTAAAAGACCATAAATAGTGTCTAGCTCAGTTTCAACAGATAAGCAGTCTTTTAAACACAAAACAGTAAACAGAGCAAAGATCAGAATCACAAAACTCCAATATAACAACACTTTACATTCAGTGTATTGAGGAGCCGCACCGAATCCTTGCTGCAAGCTCTCCTCAGGGAAAAAAGTCATTACATCTTGCTTTCCAGCTGTCCTTTAATGTTCAAGGCATGAATGAAGATATCTGCACCAGCCTCGCGGACAGGTTCCTCCCCCATGGAGTGGTTGAGAGCGAAAGGCTGATCCAAATCCAGAAGGTTCTGGCCTTCATCCATGCCAGCCTGAGGGAGATCACCAGAGAGCAGCTGGAGTTCAACCCAAACTGCAAAACATTCCACAGTGAACTGGAGGCCGTGGCCAGTCAAATAGCAAGCCTGGCTTCCAACGTGGCTTGCATGATGTGTGAGCGCCGCAACACGCCAGTCACAGTGGAAGTGCCACAGCTCAACCGTCCCTCAGGGGTATTCCGTCAGAAGCAGTGGAGCTGTTCGGTGCTCAGCAAGTCTGCGTTGTTTTTCAGACCGGACCTCATCTCCGAAGGACCTTAGAAAGCACCGCGTTTGAACTGGGGTCTGTGATTGTACAGATTTGAAACTCTGTGGGATGCAAAACACACACACACACACACACACACACACACAAAAATATGCCAAAAGCAGTGCATGTGGTTTTATGATTAGTACATGGAGCAGGGAGCTCAAAAGAAAAGGCATGTGTAAAGGGCACTAAAGTTCGCAGAACTAAGTCTCTCTCAATAAAAATCTTACTTTCCAAGAGTCGATGGGGTCACTATGGTGGAGATGCTGTGTTCTGACATTATTTAATGCTACCCCAAGGATGAACCTCCTCACGACCACCAGAAGAGTGGTTAGTGCAGTAAAGACCTGTGTCTCCCAGCCTCAGATGCAGCACGCTGCAGTAGAATGTTGTTCTAATTGTGGTGCCAGCTCTTGCAAGGTTTCACCCCACAACAGCAACAAAATGTAACCAAGTGACTCTACAGTCAACGACTGTAATAAAACAAATCTCTGCGTTTCCGTATGTAAACATGGCTCAGCCAATACGGCTGATATTTTAGAAATGGGTGACCTAAAACTGAAGTCCCCATCCTTACATTCAGTACAGTGATTTACATCAGCACATTCAAGGACCATCTGCAATTCAAACACATCCGAACATTGCTGTAAGTGTGGCAAGCTGAACTGGCATTCGGCACCATCTTGTTATTTTAAATGGATTCTTGCTACGCTTTATCGCTTTTGACGTTGAGAAACAGCTATCTTTCAGCTCGCTTTCAAATCAGCACGTTTGACTCACTGGTTTACACTCCTATACTTGGCCAGAATCATACACTATATAAATATTTATTAAATAAACTTATGTTGCTTAAAAAGGTAAAGGCCTAAATGATGTCTGGAGACAGGTTATTGTCCGAGCTGGGGTATAAACTTGGGGGAACTATCGGGGAAGGCAGTTACTCGAAAGTCAAGCTGGCCAAGTCCAAGAAATACCAGAAAAACGTAGCAATAAAAAATCGTAGACCGGAGAAGAGCTCCTCCGACTTCGTTACTAAATTCTTGCCCCGGGAGCTCGCTATTTTAAAGGGGCTCAGGCACCCGCACATTGTGCAGGTCTACGAATTCATCGAGGTCTGCAACGGGAAGCTGTATATCGTCATGGAGGTGGCGGAGACTGACCTGCTACAGAGGGTGCAACAGCTAAACCACATCCCAGGCCCGCAAGCTAAAGAAATGTTCATTCAGATCGTGAGTGCGGTGAGCTACCTGCATGAGAACAACATAGTCCACCGGGACCTCGGTGAAAAACGTGCTTCTGACTGAGGGCAACCAGGTCAAAATCACAGACTTGGCTTGGGAGGAGCGACGGCTACCCGGAGGTCAGCAGCACCTACCGCGGCTCCGCTGTCTACACGCCCCGAGGTTCTCCTCGGGGTCCCTTACGACCCCAAAAGTATGACGTTTGAGCCTCGGGGTCATTCTGTACATCATGACGACCGGCTACATGCCCTTTGACGAATCCAACGCCACCAAGCTGCCGCTGCTTCCAGAAGAGGGGCGTGGTCTATCCCCAAGACGTGCAGGTGGAGGACAAATGCAAAGTGCTTATTGGTCTTCTACTGCAATTCACCCTTCGATCCGGCCGGCCATCAACCAGGTCGCCGATAACCCAGTGGCTGACAACTACGTAGGCGATAGGAACGTGTAG
Organism: Huso huso; assembly: GCA_036884735.1. Lineage (NCBI taxonomy): Eukaryota > Metazoa > Chordata > Actinopteri > Acipenseriformes > Acipenseridae > Huso > Huso huso. The sequence goes on from JAHFZB010000326.1 coordinate 44,716, forward strand.
TGTGGTGCTGTTGATTAAAGTGGGCGGTATCCGGCTGTACTGTATAAGCGTTCAACTTTTTAAAAATGTTATTTTGTAAGACTTTGATTTATTTTTATTGTTAACATGAAATGATGTAGGGGGTTGAATTGAAACCTTGTCATGTTCCAGTTTATCTTATCGTTCTCAAATAAATTGGATAAGTTTGACCAGTCCAGGACACTCATCTGAAAATATATCTTATCTGTAAAAGTTAAAATTCTAAATTCTACAATGGCCTCAAGACCTGTTCCTTATGGACAAATGTCCAGACATCTTATCTATTTCCTGGCACTGTGCCCAGAATATTTTGTTACCCCTTTTTTTATTTCCAATAAAAATGATTTCCATTACACGCCAGTAGATGTTAAAAGTTCATGCTGATTTGAACTCGGCTCTCGCCAACATAAGGCAGTCTTTGTCAAATACTTTGTTCTAACACATTTGTAGACAACACATTGAAAAGGTAACATAATATGTGGCTAGAAGGGACATATATAGAAGGGACATATATTTTTTGACTTTATTAAATTGTTAAAAAAAAGTATTTTTGTTGTGTGTTTTCAACAAACAAACAAACCAGATACATTGAGAGAAAAATAAACAACATACTACAACATTACACAATAGTCTGTTTGTTGAATAATTATAATTATAATTCAAATGTCCATTTGACTTGGACTGTATTTCAATGTGTTAAAAACCTTCAGAAGAATGACACGCATATTCGGTTCCATGCACAAAATATATATCTCGCTGACTATCATATTACATATAAAAATAGTATTATTACACTGTGTTGTTACTTTTAAAATTATTGTTAAAGAAAAAACATCTTTTGTTTTTAATAGTTTCAACAAACAAACAAACCAGATACATTGAGAGAAAAATAAACAGTGTATGACAACATTACACAGTAGTCTGTTTGTTGCATAATTATAATGTCCGCTTGACTTGACAAACAAACAAATCAGATATACATTGAGAAAAATAAACAGCGTATGACAACATTACACAGTAGTCTGTTTGTTGCATAATTATAATTATAATTCAAATGTCCGTTTGACTTGGACTGTATTTCAATGTATTAAAACCTTCAGAAGAATGACACATATTCGGTTCCATGCACAAAATACATATCTCGTTGACTATCATATTACATATATAAAAATAATATTATTGTACTGTTCACTTATAAAGACATAAGAGAAAAGAAGCCATAATTCTGAAATGCACAAAAAACAAAAGAATGGAAAATGTTTTTTACTGTCCTTTCTGGCGCAATTCTTTCGACGCTTCACTCGTAACAGTATATACACGTAACAGATTACTATACTGAGAAAATAAGAGATGCATAAGGCGATATAAAGGCAATGTATCTTTTTGTCCAGTGTAGGATGGATGCGACTGTAATAGTCTCCAGCATTTAAACTGTTCCATCCGAACAAAGGCGGAAGGCAGGAAAGATAAGAGACGGTCAGAAAAAAATATCAGAATATAGAAACATCTTGGTATTCTGGAACTCTTTGACATGGGTCCTTGAAAAATCATACAAAGTCTTTCCCAACAAACCGTATTGATCGCGGAATACAGAAACAAAAAATCCAAACCCAACAGTCTGTCGAAGGACCATCAATCCCATCACCGTTATTGAAGAACTCAGGTTGACCAACAATCCAAAAGAAAAAAAAAATCTGTCCAACAAAAAACATACAAATAGGTCATGTAAAAAAGAAGAAGACAGTCTTTTCCGTTCGATCCAAATAACCAAACCAAAAAAATGAGCTTGATATGAGTAAAGACAGAGACTAACGGCGAAACAAATCGTCAGCCACATCGGTAAAAGTAAATGCGCATCCAATCCGGTCCTGTTATATAAGAGGACGAGGCATTCAGAGTCGGTCAAATTCAGACAAGCCATTGTTTTCTTTTGTTCCAGTCAAAATTCAGAATGACAAGGGTGAAAACACTGAGTCTTTATATAGACAGATATGTGGGTGGATGAATTTTCTCAAAGAGGTATGGTAAAACATACTGAAATATTGCTGATACTGCTAAAATTATTGACGGACCTGTTTCATGTTGTTCACCAATACTGTCTCAATCTGGTCCTGGCAAGCCTTCAGGCAATCCACTTCTGTGTTGATGATCTTGGCCAATATATTAGTCAAATTGTCCACGCAAAACGCCTGTTTTCCATCGTCCAAGTGAAGTCCCAGAAATAGCAGCCCCAACGCTTCCAGTTGCTATCATCAAGGGGGAATACATGGCGGTTAAAGTCTGTGGCGCAAAAAAGGGCAATAAACGTCTGTGTGTGTTTGCGAATCAATGGCAGTTTATTGCTGGGTAAGGGCAGTTGTTTCACAATGTGTTCAATGAAATCATGTGGAGTCACCGCTGCAAGATTCCATTTCAATTTTTCTAAAACCAGTAGTTCCCATTCCAACAAGTCTTGACGTTTGATAGAATTGTCAGCATAGATGCAGAGTTTTGCTGTAGTTAAGGGATATGTCTCTTTTAATTTCGACGCCAGGAACATGCAAACTGTCCCCAGTAACTGCAGATTACATTTTCTAATGGGGACCAGGGCTAAAAATCTGTCCAGGTAGTTCATAGCCAAGGAAAAAAACTTCTTCTTCACATTTCTGTTCCTCGCAGACGTCCAGCATCCAAGTTGCAACCATCCTCCTCATAAAAGGCTCAATGTCCTTTTGGACGCTTTTAAAATAATTACATTGTAGTAGAAATCGTTCTTCGATGCTTAATAAATTTACCAAATCTCGGTCATTATACAATAAATTTGGGTCTGGACCGACTTTCCTGACGGTATCTATTTCGCAACAAAAGAATTCCATTATTTTGTTTGAAATTATATATACAATTACTGGAAAGAAAAATTTTAAAAGCAACATATATGCAGGACTGCAGGGCTTTCCAGCACATTTCAGAGTCAGTCAAATTCAGGCAAGCCATTGTTTAATTTGTTAATCTCAAAACTCAGTGGGAGGGTGAAAACACTGAGTCTATGACACATAAGACAGATGCGTGGGTGGATGAGTTCTCTCAATAGACCTCAGTTGGGGGATTTCCATAGAATGGTGACAAATTACTTTGAGAAAAAAAAACATTCATAAACAAAAGTAAAGGTAACATTTTCACCTTTTAAAAAAAAAAGCCTAGATATTAAAAATTAATGTATATAGAAAACACATCTGCGCAAACAATTGGCATCAAAAGGACAGATTTTGTCACACAGGGGGGAGGGGTGAGCCTGGGCTGCAGTCTGGACTGTTCAATATTTACATCAATGAATTAGCAACAATGTTGGAACGGTCTGAGACCCTGGCTTCACATTACATGACACACTGAAGTTAAGTTCCTGTTCCACTCAGATGACCCGGTCTTGCTGGACATCCACAGAGAACGGCCTACAGCAAAGCCTGTAATTTCTGGAACACAAAAGAAGATTCTATAATATCAATAAACCTGTCAAAATCTGGCTAAAAATAATTGACAGTGTTATCCAGCCCATTGCGCTGTATGGTAATGAGGTATGGGGTCCATTCAGTGGGTGTCAAAGATGATGAAGCCACAGAAGACAAGGATTCCGGCACCAGCGAACACCACTTCAACCATCTCATTGTGGAAAAACAGTTGAGTGACAAAACACAACGAGAATGATTTGGTTCGGGAGGGGGGTTATAATACATTTAAACTTTTAAACATTTAACCACCTGCTGATGCACAAACTCTTCCCTGAGGAGTACATCCTGGCCTCTCGAATCTACTTCATCGACGATAGGAATGCACTGACGCACAAGGATGCGTCGACACACAAAACGCGTCACTGCGGCGGCAAGACAGGAACGTTGCCAAAAACATGTCGCACGGCAACGCACAAGAAGGCGCCGACGCTCGACATACAGGAATGCGGCAACGCACAAGAATGCTTGTGTTCTTACACCTTCCAAACCCCCTTCATATAATTCTCATGTTTGTGCCAGAATTTTGCAATAACTGTATTGCAAAACAATTACACAAATTACACAAATCTTGTTTTAATCAGGGCTGGTTGAAGTTCAGCCTTTCATCTAGTTTGTCTATTACAATCCTGGTCAAAATACTTAATCTCAGAGTTTTACATATGGCCTTTATACTTCACTCTGCATATATGTATTGGCGGGTTTGTTTTATATCTTCCTTTGTTGACAGATTTTTCTTTTTACGGAATATATAGTTCCATTCAGATTCATTTTACAAAGTGAAAAACCAGCCTGTATATCCTATAGTCAACCAAAAGGTGTCACATGTGTTACACTGTTAATGTAACAAGACAACTCCCCCCACCTCCCCTAAGGACTGGAGAAAGAATGAATGAATAACTACATAACATCCTCCTCCCCATCCTCTGTGTGTTTGGCTATAACAGGCAACACCTAGGTTTGCCAAAAGTAACAAAGATGAGTCTTTGTGTCCTTCCCAGTCTGAATTGAATGGACCGTTCGAGCAGACAACCAGAAATCTCATTTCTGAATATTTGACGGGTCTTCCGTATTATAATACTTCTGAAGACAGGCATGAAAACAAGCCTTAATGACCCTCAAACGGATAGCCAATATCGTGATTGAAAAACATCAATCTGAATTCAATGAAATGTTCTGTAAACTTCGCATGGGACAGGGAACAGGCGTGGATTTTGTTCAAGACGTGGCAGAAAACATGTTCAAAGACGGAATCACAAATTGGGGTCGATAGTGACTTTATTGGCGCTCGGGACAGTATTTGTCAATTATTTGAAAGAGAACAAACTGGAACATGACATAGAAAGACTGGGACAGAAATTCAGCGACTTTCTGACTGGGGAAAAACGAGAATGGATCTTGAAGAACGGCGGTTGGGAAGGATTTGTACATTTTTTTTCACGTTAAAAATACAAATGTCAGTGTGATAATCGTTATGTTGATTTTCATTGGTCTTGTAAAGATCGGGACTATCATTATGTTCCTGATGACATGAGAAACTGGAACGAGGAAAACTGTAATGGGGTCTTGTCTAAAGACTTTGGACAAATACGTATTGTTAAATCTCGTTTGAATAGTATTTTTTGATTAATGTCATGTATCTGTTTGATTGAAATTTCACATATATGTAATATTTTGTCAAACGGTTAAAGTCTTATATTTAGTAAGACACGTTGATCCAAGATGACTTACAATTGTTATAAAATATCAATATTTTCTTTTTGTTAACATTCCAGAATGTTTCATTTCTATAATATCTTTTCTGAATTAAATTATGTTTTCTTAAAAATTACAGTATATTTTGTCTTAAATAAATATTGTGTCTGTATATTTGTATGTAGTTTAATATAATTATTTTAATTTTCATGTCAATTTGAGACAGAGAGAAAGAGAGAAAAAAAGACAGAGAAAGAGACATGTATTCACAAACACCAATAATAGACAGGTGCCACTTGAAAAACTGAACTAAAAATTTGAAAATAAGTTAAACTGGTAATTTTGTCTATCTGTCTATTTTAATGAAAAGAGCCTAATATGGTTATAAATTGGGTGAGTTTGACTAGTCCAGGACACTCATGTGGAATATATCTTCTGTGAAAACTGAAATTATAAATTCTGTACTTGACATGTTATCTAAGGATTGCCAGCAAGTCCAAAATATTATATTTTTTCTTTCGCATCACCAATTGCATCACCATCGCGATTCATATTTATTTCACTCACTTTTACATTTCACAAAAAGGACAAATAAACTATTGGAAGAATGAACTTTTAATAATTTAATAATTCAACACATTTTTAACAATCAAAACATATACATGGAAACAATATTACACAGTAGTCTGTTTATTGGTCTATAATTAAGGTCCTGCCGTGACAATACAAATGAAATGTCATGACAGACTGTGGAATATTGGACCTTTTTTCACAGTATTAAAGTACCACTGCAATCACATACATTGAAAAACAAAACATATTTCCATTTTTATTACAAATGTTTCACATTTATCTACAAATGATTAATAGGACAAATAATTAAATTATATATAAAAAATATTTTTGTTCATATTATTATTTATATTATTTACAAATGTCAGACTATTTTAGGACATGGCATGGATACATTCCAATTACATATTATGTGGGTTCGTGCAGATTTTGCAATCGATAACAAGGACACATGATTGGATTTAGACCAATTGTCTCATGTCTATTGTGACAATTCTGACAAAGGTGTATACATGTCACCTAAAAGAAGACAAAAGATGCAACGATTTGACTTTATGTCTCTAAAGTTAAGAAATGTAACAGTATATTTTGTCTTAAATAAATATTGTGTCTGTATATTTGTATGTAAATTAATATAATTATTTTAATTTTCATGTCAATTTGAGACAGAGAAAGAGACATGTATTCACAAACACCAATAATAGACAGGGCCACTTGAAAAACTGAACTAAAATTTGAAAATAAGTTAAACTGGTAATTTTGTCTATCTGTCTATTTTAATGAAAAGAGCCTAATATGGTTATAAATTGGGTGAGTTTGACTAGTCCAGGACACTCATGTGGAATATATCTTCTGTGAAAACTGAAATTATAAATTCTGTACTTGACATGTTATCTAAGGATTGCCAGCAAGTCCAAAATATTATATTTTTTTTTTTAATTGCATCGCCATCGCGATTCATATTTATTTCACTCACTTTTACATTTCACAAAAAAAGGACAAATAAACTATTGGAAGAATGAACTTTTAATAATTTAATAATTCAACACATTTTTAACAATCAAAACATATACATGGAAACAATATTACACAGTAGTCTGTTTATTGGTCTATAATTAAGGTCCTGCCGTGACAATACAAAATGAAATGTCATGACAGACTGTGGAATATTGGACCTTTTTCACAGTATTAAAGTACCACTGCAATCACATACATTGAAAAAAACAAAAACATATTTCCATTTTTTATTACAAATGTTTCACATTTATCTACAAATGATTAATAGGACAAATAATTAAATTATATATAAAAATATTTTTTGTTCATATTATTATTTATATTATTTACAAATGTCAGACTATTTTAGGACATGGCATGGATACATTCCACATATTATGTGGGTTCGTGCAGATTTTAAACCGATAACAAGGAAACATGATTGATTTAGACCAATTGTCTCATGTCTATTGTGACAATTCTGACAAAGGTGTATACATATGTCACCAAAAGAAGACAAAAGATGCAACGATTTGACTTTTATGTCTCTAAAGTTAAAAAATGTAAATAATTCAAAAAATGTCTGACAGGCATGGTTGTTTTTGACTATGTTGTATAGTGTTTTACAGTCCTCTGGTGGAGTAAATTGTCCAATGTTTTTGTAGACTGATAGAAAATGTATGTAAGTATTATTAGTTTTTCGTGATGGGACTTGGGATTGAAAATCACTGGATGTCGTCAAATCATGGAAAAAAAAATAGTCTATGGGTGTTACGTCGGCAAGACTTGGCAGGTCGGTAAAAAAAGTCAATAGAGGCATCAAAATCAAAATACATCGTGGGAGACGTTCTGAGACTGTGATTGAGTTTTTCACTAGATGGAAAGATTTGTTTACCTGTTATAGTGTTTTGTCGTTGTGATTGTGGTGTCAGGTCAAATCACAGAGTCCTGTTTCTTCAGTCGATGGAAAAAGTAAATTGTTGTGTTGTTAATGTGGTTTCAGGCGAGGAAGATCGAATGACTGTTCTTTCTTCATTCGATGAAAAGGTAAATGTTTTTGTACTTGTCTTGTCAGGCGAGTAGGATCGCACAAAATTCTGTCTCTTCAGTCGATGGAAAGGTAAATTGTTGACTTGTGAATGTCTCAGTTGAGGAAGATTGAATGACTGTTGTTTTTCAGTCGATGGAAAGGTAACTTTACTGGTCTCAGGCGAACAGGATTGCACAAGTTCTGTTTCTTCTATCGATGAAAAGGCAACATGTTTAATTTCACTGATGAAAACATAACTTGTTGACCTATAATGGTCTCAGGCAAGTAGGATCGCATGACCGTTGTTTCATTTGTTCTGGTCTCAGTCGGATATGATCGTTTTGTTTCTGGCAGTCGACAGAGTCCTGTTTCTTCAGTCGATGGAAAAGTAAATTGTTGGCTTGTTAATCTGGTCTCAGGCTAAGAAGATCGAATGACTATTCTTTCTTCGCTCGATGGAAAGGATAAGTTTATTTGTAGTTATATTGTCAGGCGTAGTAGGATCGGACAAAGTTTGTCTCTTTAGTCGATGGAAAGGTAAATTGTTGACTTGTGAATGTCTCAGCCGAGGAAGATCGAATGACTGTTGTTTCTTCAGTCGATGGAAAGGTAATTTTACTGGTCTCAGGAGAACAGGATTGCACAAATTGTGTTTCTTCACTCGATGGAAAGGCAAGATGTTCAATTTCACTCGATGAAAACATAACTTGTTGACCTATAATGGTCTCAGGCAAACAGGATCGCATGACCGTTCTTTCATTTGTTCTGGTCTCAGTTGGATAGGATCGTTTTGTTTCTGTCAATGACAATTTGCGACTTTTTTTTTTGTACCATAGTTTTTTTTTCTTCTGTTTCAATTGAATTGCAATTTTCTCTTTATATACAATCTTAATGTTTGATTTTGTCTGATCAGATGTTTTTCTTGAACTTTAAGAGACGTAATTTTTTATGTAATTTCTGCATTTCTTTTTATTTGCATATTTCTTGTCTGTGTTTCATTTTAATTAGATCTTTGAGTCCGTCTAATTCTATCGTGGGCGTTATTAAGACGATGACAATTTAGAGACATGACATGTACTAAAGACATTGAACATATTGTGTCAATTCTATCATATATATCACCTGGAGTCAATGTATTTGAGGAAGGTCTTTCTGACCCGTGTAATAACATTGACAAAGTGTCTATATAACTTTTCAAAATTGATTTTGTTTTCAGATATTGGCCAGGTAAGTCAGTCTTTGTTTTTCTTACTTGACATTGAATAGTTTTTAATGACTCTTCATTATTTGTCAATTTTGTCCTTTTTTTCGGAGACGCCTTTGTCCTTTCTGTCCTTTCTGTCGAAGACGCCTGTGTCCTTTTCTTGGAGACGGGTCTGTCGCTTTTGTCGAAGACGCTTCTGTCTTTTATTGGAGACAAATTTGTTTTTACTGTCTTTTTGTTGGAGACAAATTTGTCTTTAATGACAATGATTTTTTTCATTAATTGATGTCGATTTTGTCGAGACACGGTCTGTTTTTCTCGGAGACGTTTCTGTCCTTTTTGTGAGAAACGTCTCTGTCTTTTTTTTTTTTTGGAGATTTTCCTTTGTCTGTTAGAAAGAAAAAACATCAAAACATTGTAATTTTATTTAATCTTTTCAGTGACCTCAGGGACTATATATGTTAACAATTCTAAGTCCATTTGAATAAGACTGTCTGTTAAAAATATATAATTTAAGAATATTTAAGAATATAACAATAATAATATTACGATTAATAATGATAATAAAAACAAAATGATTTCTGTCTCTCCCAGTCTCTTCCTTTATCATTTAATTTATTTACATGAATACTAAATAAACAAGTAAAAAAAAAACAACTATAATAATAAAAATAATCAGGATTTTAAAATTATTGGACACTTTTCATATATTAAATGTTTTACAATAATTGACTGTATGAAGTCTGTTAAAAAAGTATAAAATAAGTTTTACAGAAGATTTATTTGAACAATTAAATTAACAAATATCATGTTAAATCAAGTAAATAATAATTAAATGAAAATATATATACATAGAATAATATTCTTAAAAGTAAATTTTAGTGTCATATTACTTGATATATTTAAAAAAACCGAAAACGTATTTCTCCAATTAAAAAACACAGTTTTATATAATGGACGTTTGGTCCAAAGAAATGAAATATAACTAAATCTATGACATTATTAAAAACGACTATTACATTTAAAATAGACTTAATATATTACTATAATATAAAAGATAATATTTGTTCAAAATATTAGACCCTTAAAATGTTTAAATAAATCTATAAGTAATTATTAAAAATTTTATTATATTCAAAACAGTTATTAAAAGAATAGAAAAACTTAATATTTGTTCAAAAATATTTTATATTTAGGGATCTATAAATTTAGATTTTTGAATTTTGGCAAAAGAAATTAGTCTAATAAGACTATTTTACAATGAAATTTCATACAATTATAAATATAAAACATTGTCAAATTAATTTACTAAAACATTTAAAACATATGACAAATATCTAATAATTTTAAAAATCCTAATTTGTTTTTCTATTATTCATTTAAAATTAAAAACATTTACCAGGACATGTCTTCTTGATTAAAGGAGAATCAAATTCTTGTAGTCGGCAAATTGATGTAGAAGGTTCATTTATAATCTTTCTTTGTATACCAGAAAGTAGTTGTTTTTAATACAAGACATGTTTCTTGTACTAAAAGGATACATGAGAAATAATTCTGATAAACAGAGTCGTCTATTTATATGATACTATTTATATGATATGACAGTTTTACAGGATGTGGTTCTCTTAGTCTAGTTTTTGGCCTTGTAAGGAAAAGTCTCCCTGGAGACAAAAAAGAAAACATTATGTGTTTATAACTGAGTGTATAAGTCTCCCTGGAGACAAAAAGAAAACATTATGTGTTTATAAGTGAGTCTATGTCTCCTGGAGACAAAAGAAAACATTATGTGACCTATAACTAAATGTATAACTGTGTATGTGATATTGTGTGTCTGCGTGTATCGATGTAAGTTTATGTATTGGTAAATATAATTTATATTTAATGTTAAATTGTTAATTGATTAATGTCGAGAAAACTTATGCATTCGATTGGTCAGACAATCAAGGATTCAGATTGGTTTAATGAAAGCGATGAGGATGACAGTAAAATAAATGATCATTCATATCAGAATTCAGAATTCCAACAATCTCTCCTTTGTAACAATGAGCCTTATAAGGTCTTGGGATTTGGAATATTTTTCTGTAATGGGTCAAGGCCCCAAGAAAGAAAAAGATGAAAACAGGACCAAAGATTGCAGACATTAATATGGACCCTGAGGAACTAAAGATTGAAGACAATGACTGTAAACAGAAAAAGTAAGAACTGGAAAAAAATGTGGGAACGTATTAATTCATTGTTTTTATGTCATCTAATTTTGCTTTTCTTTAGGTAAGATTCAGTTCATTGGTTCAAATTTATCATTTACCAGAATCCTCATTTGATGAAACTAGAAGTGGAATATGTTGGAAAAAGATAAAATAACTTTTTTGAAGAAGAATACAAGAAATTAACAAACTGATTGAATACTGTTTAGAGTCAAAACATAGAGACAGAATTTGGAATAAAATAACAGTTTAAAATGTAATAGACTGACTTTGACACTGCCTCCCTTTTCCCACTCCCGGTCCCCCATCCTTTGACATCTTAAGAAAAAAAGTGGACTTTATTGATTACTGGGGTGTGTCTTAAAGTTCATTTATAATCTTTATTTTGTATACCAGAAAGTAGTTGTTTTTTAATACAAGACATGTTTCTTGTACTAAAGGATACATGAGAAATAATTCTGATAAACAGAGTCATCTATTTATATGATACTATTTATATGATATGACAGTTTTACAGGATGTGGTTCTCTTAGTCTAGTTTTTGGCCTTGTAAGGAAAAGTCTCCCTGGAGACAAAAGAAAACATTATGTGTTTATATGGAAAACATAAGTCTCCCTGGAGACAAAAGAAAAACATTATGTGACCTATAAATAAATGTATAATTGTGTATGTGATATTGTGTGTGTATCATTGTAAGATTTATGTATTGGTAAATATAATTTATATTTAATGTTAAATTAAGTTAATTGATTAATGTCCGAGAAAACTTATGCATTCGATTGGTCAGACAATCAAGATTCAGATTGGTTTAATGAAACGATGAGGGTGACAGTAAAATAAATGATCATTCATGTCAGAATTCAGAATTCCAACAATCTCTCCTTTGTAACAATGAGCCTTATAAGGTCTTGGGATTTGGAATATTTTCTGTAATGGGTCAAGGCCCAAGAAAAAAAAAAGATGAAAACAGGACCAAAGATTGCAGACATTAATATGGACCCTGAGGAACGAAAAGATTGAAGACAATGACTGTAAACATTGAAAAAAGTAAGAACTGGAAAAAATGTGGGAACGCATTAATTCATTCTTTATGTCATCTAATTTGCTTTTCTTTCGCAGGTAAGATTCAGTTCATTGGTTCAAGTTTATCATTTACCAGAATATTCATTTGATGAAACTAGAAGTTTAATATGTTGGGAACAAATGGCAAGAGATCCCAGACGCTTTGGGAAGAAGAATACAAGAAATTAACAAAGTGATTGAATATTGTTTAGAGTCAAAACATAGAGACAGAATTTGGAATAAAATAACAGTTTAAAATGTAATAGACTGACTTTGACACTGCCTCCTTTTGTCACCCCCGGTCCCCATCCTTGACATATTAAGAAAAAAAGTGGACTTTATTGATTACTGGGTGTGTTTTAACACATACATACATTATATATATACAAAGGACAAACACTAAACACATGGCACCAGAAAATGGAATTTATTAATTTTGAAGCTAGAGAAACAAATTCTACTACTGAAAATGAATACATCATCATCTCCGATACTGAAGAGACAGAACAGATGAAACAGATGCATCTACACAGGTCTCAGAATATGTAAAACGATGAAGATTATTTTTTTGTTTGACAACAATAATATACTAGTATACAGTGAAGATGTTTTGGAACAGATGGAAAGGACATTGAAAGACAGACAAAAGGACAAAAGAAGAAAAAAAAAAAAATGTTTGTCATGACATTTTCATGTTCAAAAGACATTATAAGATTTCATTGTAAATACAATATAGATGACTTTTACTTCAAGACTAAACGACATGAATTATATGTCCCATTAGAAACGGCTACAACAAATAATCTGATTGAGAAGAAAGAATTTGATTTCTGTGAAGAAAAAATGATGAAATTGTCACATTTGTCAAAGTTACAATGTCGTCTTCAAATCAATATTGATGCCATTGATGCAGTCTTGACAAAAGACATTTGTCAATTTAAATTGCATTTTACCAGATGGACAATTTATTGACATTTTTACAATTGGACCGTGGAGAAATGTTTTTTTTCAGGTATCCAACAGACTGAGTCGTTAAAAAAGATACATGTGATTTCATCATTTGTTTTCGAAACATTTGTTAAAATGTATGAAACGTCTTTCAGAACAATTGGGTCTCTGTTATTTAGAAGTTTAAACTGTTGTATGTAATTTTTTAAATCAAAAAATGGAAATAAACTTTTTCTGTTTAATTGAAACTTACAAATTTGGAAATTTATGAACATTTCCAAGTGTGACATGTATTATATTGACAATGGAAAGTACCTTTAAATGGAAAATCCTTTGGGGCTGAATGTCTATTTTGAAATTAGATTTATGCCTGGTTTCATTTGACTATATATAGAGTCATTTGAGGATCAACTAGAAGTAAGACTAACATTGAGAGAAGGATTTAATGACTCAATATATGGACTTTCACAAAAAAGCAAGTATATTTGAAATATTTATTTTAATATGATTTGGATTTATACAATGTGTCACAGTCATATATGTAATCTTATAGGATTATTTTTCTTATTATTTTCAGTATTTTTGGATTTTTAAAACTAAATTTTTATAATGGTATTTATCATTATCTGTTATAATATAATTGAATTGTTTTATATGGTAATTTATAGCTTGTGAGTTATAATAGGTTTTTCAATACATATTTGTTGTTAATTAGACATTTTGTATTTTATAATATTTTACTAGTTATTTGTGTTTTATATTGACTTATACAAAGATGATATTTTATATATAGGTAGTCATTAAAAATATATTTTTTATTTGAATGACCTTTGTTCTTTATCTGTGGACATTTCTTTTTTTTGGCAAAATCTCAAGAATAAAAACTAAAATGTATTGTAATAATTTAAATCTATTTATTTGTGACATTTCTTTTTTTGCAAAGAAAAGAATAGTTAAAGTAAAGGTTTCATTTGACTATATATTGATCTAAATTAGTTTTATTGATATTTGGATTTATATAATGTATCACAGTCATATATATGTAATCTTATAGGATTATTTTTTCTTATTACTTTCAGTATTTTTTGTATTTTTTAAAACTAAATTTTTATAATACTATTTATCATTATTTGTCATTTAATACAATCAATTGATAATAAAAAGGTCATAATGATATGTGGAATTTATATTTCTTTTTAAATTCATATATAATTGTATTATTTTGATATATATAATTGTTTTTTCAATACATATTTACCGCTTAATTTTTGTATTTTATAATATTTTACTAATTATCTGTGTTTTATAATGTTGAGTTATACAAAGATGATAGTTGTATATGTATAGAAAGATTTAAAAACGTCATTAAAAAATATATTTTATTTGAATGACCTTGAATCTGTTTATCTGTCCTTTTTTTAAAATGTCAAGAATAAAATTAAATGTATTATAATGACCTTAAATCTATTTATTTGTGGACATTTTTTTTTTTGCAACAAAAGAATAGTTAAAGTAAATTTTTCCTAATTACATTGTGGGCTTTGACTTGTTTCCATAGATCTAGTGTGTAAATTTTGTTTAATTTTTCCATTTGTTATATAAGGTTTATAGTCAGAAAGTATTTTACAAGATAGATGAGACCCATTTCTATTCAATGTCCCTTATATAAGTTTTTCAATAGACCTCATGAAGGAAGGGATTATTGATATAGGATAGTAAACAGGTGAGAGAAAAACAAAATTCAGAGACTATTTTTTCATAATGTTATTAATAAATGTCAATCGGTATATTATTATATATGTTCACAGGTGACACAACAAACATATTTCGTTATATATTTCTATGTCATTTTATAACATAAAAAGTAGGATTTCTTTCAATACAGTCAAATATTTTTATTACAGTCTCAGGATCGTTGGCACCGCTCCCAGAATTATTAATCAAAGAATGCTATTTGAGAGCCGACACAGTTCACAGAACAGCTGTTGACGCAACATAGAATCTATTTGAAGTCGCACAGTTCCCAGAATATCTGGGAAACTGGCAAAATGCCTAGAATTTAATTAGTAGAAAATTTAATTCCACTGAGATTCACATTTTAACAAGTTTCAAAATGTAATACGAATGCCATTTAGTGGATAAACTGTTTATATATGTCCCAATAATTTTGGTTTAAATTGTCTATATTTGTGTGTCTGTGTATATATGTGTATGTCTAGACCAGAGAAGAGTCTCCTCAGCCAGTTTATAAGTATAGATTTTATTAAATGACAAAACTTACTTAAAATATTTAACTCAATTTATATCTTACATAGAAACATACAAGTCTACAGACCTGTCAATGTAATGTTTGTGACACGTCAACTATGTCTGACCAATGGCCAGATTCTGGCAAGACATCCCACACACATATACACAGAAAAGAACAAACACTTGCAATTTAAAGTAACTACAAAACGACAGTGATCAACTTATCTTTTCATTAAACAAACACGACCCCAGGTAAAAAGAATGAGTTTTCTAACTTTGTTTTTTTTTCTGTCTGTCGTGATGTGTAGTTGTTGCATTATTTGGTTCTCATTAAATTTATTTCTTTTTTCTTTGTATTTGAACAAACATACATTTTGTTTTGTTTTTCTCCATTTTTACTACCTTTCAATTCCAACTGTCCATTGATTGAAATCCTGAAATGACGAAAAACTGTCATTTTATGCTATTAACATGTTAAATAGTTATTCCGCCAACTTTATGTAAACCTCACCCATTCCACCTGTTTGAAAAACATTTTGCGATGGAAACAGTATCTAGAATAAGAGTCAATAAAATGCTCAGATGGAGTCAAGGAGTTTTGGACTGTCTGGAGACACTGTAGATATTCAGGCCATAGGGTCACTATGTGACAAATTAGTCCAATTTAGTGGCCCTGAATATCAAAATTGTTCCTCTGGTGATAACACTGCAGGCTCGCCAGGACATGTTGTATATGTGTGTTCATATTATTTAACTACTAAGTCGCCATTTGTAATGGTCTTTGGAAGTTTGTATTTTTTACTAAATTTAGACTAATTTATTTTAACACTAAACTGTTCGATTTTTGTATTGGCAAACTATTAAGAAAATAATGATTTCATTTCAGGTGATGTATCAGCCCGGACTCTGGACTATAAAAGACTAGATCTCTTTACTGCGTGATGCTTTTGACTCAGAGTAAGTTACTGAACAACCCACAATGCAATCCACCGCGCAATGTTCGACGATGTTGTAAGGATCACCTGTATGTTATGTAGTGATAGGAATTAAGCTACAGCTGGTTCGACTTCACTAACCAAATGAGGCAAGCGGTGTCATGAAGCAAAGGTTCATTTGAACCATTACGTGACCTGAGGTGTTCCTGCAAGGAAAACTTTGAAGTTTCAGGCAATAACGAAAATGATAATTAGTTTCAGTTTACACCACAGTGCTCACAGTGCGCCGTTTCAGGAAGCCCGAAAGAACTGTTTTCTGCAATATTTTAATGCACAAAATTAAAAGCTAGTCTGAAGTTGCCTCCCCTCCTCCTCCCTCCCTCCTCCTCCCCCAATCAACACTGACCTGACGTGTATTCCAATGAGGAATCATGCCTATCTTGTTTAGTCTTTTGTTGAAGAATACTTCAGATTCCTGTTCATGTTTCTTTGCATATTTCCTTATTTCTTTAAAAGGTGGAACGCACTGAGGATAGAAACCAAAATTGCTTAAGTGCGTTTTTTTTAAATTTTATAAAGATTGTTAAAAACTACCAGAAATTTATTTTTGGTTTTGGTTAACGTTCACGAAATGCTTTTAACATAAATTCTTATATTAAGTGTAGGTGCCAATATTTTTTTGTCTGTGACTGTATATAAATGGATGTGTCTGGCAGAGGATATTTAAAACTATTTTATTAGGTACAGTGTATCTCCACCTACAGCACACTGAGCGCAAACACTAACCTGTCTCAAGGGGTGGATGAGCTACATCTAAAAATACGTTGCAGCACAATTTGCGTGTTTTTATATCCACAAGGTCGGTGTTGTGGGGGCAGGTTAATCGTTACACTCTGGCAGGTGCGCGGAGATTAGACATGTTCCAGAGAGCTCTACTGAAGCCACAGGGTTTGCAGCACACTTCTTAGTTTACCTTGGCTGAAATTGCTGTATAACGAGGCTTACATTGTTTCTTCCACCAGCTTATGATGCAGTTACAGTGCCCGATCTCCAGTGGCGTCACCTCCTGGGCGATGTCCTCTCAGCTGCTCTTTCTCCTATAAGCGGGGGGCTGATCTCGGGAAAGTGGTGGCTACCTGGCAGCCCCCTCCTGCCAATCATGTCGTCCACAGTTTCTGTGGTCGAGACCAGCTGAGTCTGCAGAATGAAACCTACAGGAATCGGACCCAGCTGTTCCCAGAGCAGTTTCAGTGTGGGCTTGGCCTCCCTCAGACTGAAACAGGTGCGGTTTGAGGATGAGGCTGGTACACCTGCGCTGTCACCAACCAAGTGGAGAACACCAAAGGGAGGCGATGCGCCTCATGAGTGGCAGGTAAGAGGTGTTCTGAAGACACATAAATTTGGGGTGTAACTTCACATATTTACATCTTTAGGTGACTGTACCTAAATTATTTAATACATCTTACCTGATATAGACTTCTAGTCACGATAAATATAATGAGCGATTCATTCCTGTATTCCCAGCTCCATACAGTGAGCCTCATATACACATTGACATCATGGAGGGTGTGACAATATACTTTGACCCTCTACTCGGAGGGTACCCCCAGGCGCTACAGTGCAGTGGCTGAATGAGACGGGATGTGACATCACAGAGCGCAGCAGGACTAGCCAATCCCTGGACAGTAGAGGCCTGGTGGAGCTCAGAGTCAGATGCTAGAGCAGAGAGATGAGAACGCATCTTACACCTTCATCCTCAACAACACAAAACTGGATCAGGTTATAAGGAGAAGCTTTTCTGTTAAAAAACACAGGTGAGAGAACCCACGGCTGGCGCTTCATATTGCACAGCATCCATTAGCTACTGTTGTTTAATTCCTATTAAACTATGTTTTTAAACACATAGAGTGTAGAGAGTTGTGTGAAATTCAAGCTGATATCTGCTTGTATTGTGCTTCTAATGATAATAGTAATGTGATTGACAGGGTTCAGAGGTCGCTGCTCCGATTGCTAGAAGTCATCTTCTTTTACTCATACCGTCCTACTGCTAATGTTGACAACAACAGCGCTGATAGCCTTGAAACGAGCTGGAGGAAGAGCCGTGCTGGGAGCTCATCCTAATACTTTTACAACTGGCATGATGAATAAAATAATCTTATAAAAGCCAGTTTGTCTGAGCTCTCTCTGTGTCTGTCCATATCGACAACCCTGTTGGATGAGTTTTCCCTCGATTTGAGGTTTTACAGTTCAGAATTAGTGAAAGGAAAATCGTATGTATATTTTAGAATAAGTCATTACCAGGGTTTGTTTTGTTAATATGTTTTACCAGACCTCTCTGTGCTTTACAATGCTTCCCTGTGCTTTACCAGACCTCTCTGTGCTTTACAATGCTTCCCTATGCTTTACCAGACCTCTCTGTGCTTTACAATGCTTCCCTATGCTTTACCAGACCTCTCTGTGCTTTACAATGCTTCCCCTGTACTTTACCAGACCTATCTGCGACTAATCAATGGTGGATATTGGCCCTAATTCAGGTTTTGAAAGTGTCATCAACCCATTGTCCTTTATCACTGTGCAGTATGTGGTCTGCTCATATAGCAGATTAATTAAAACGTGTAACAAAGATGCCATCTAGTGGATATACATGTGAATAGGTCTTCTATGTATATTGTATGTATAACAATGTATATATAACAAAAACATTGACAATGTAAAAAAACAAGTTTTATGGGTTTGAAGCCCATCTGCTTTGAATGTGTTTGAAGCCATCTGCTTTGAATAGTTGTACAGCTTGCATGTTGCTGCTTTCCTCTGTTCTTTTAGTCGCCCTGGATGAGGGTGTCTGCTAATAAGGCTTTAGCTGTTTGACAAATATAGTTTATTGAGCATATTACATACATGCAAATCAAACTTAATATTTTTACATGAGATTAATTAAAATAGTCTAATGTTTTACATTAATTTTACCAATAAACCTTTACAAATGTGTTTTTCTTTATTTAAACAGATCGGACAGATTTGATTTTTGTTTTCCTCACAACATATGGTGCCAGAACAGATGTCCTAACGTAGTCCACGAGCCTGACCTTTCTTTTTTCTGGCTCACACCAAACAGTATGGAAGATCGTCTGGTTTGTCACTTTGGGTCCTGTTTGAATCGGACGACATGTGTTTCAATAACAGGTTAGGTTTGTTTCGCTCGTCTACCGCAAAATTATACGTTTGTTTTTGACTGGTCTTCTCCGGGTAGTTCACAATTTATAAATTGTTGTCTGAGGTAGGATTCATATTCTCGGATTCGTGTTGTAAAATGTGTATGAAGCTGTCACCAGGTGTCTGATGTGAAACTCGTCGAATCTGCATGGGTATGAACCGCATCCACACGGCCAAACCTCTATTCTTTTTCTCTAATAAGTCTGTCGCGACATGTGAAGACAACCGATGGTATATTTGCTGATGTTTCATTGCAGTTCCAGTTCCAGTTCACGATTAAGTTTGAGAGCCATCCCATGGTTTTTCCATTATCCGTTGAATAAGTGATGTACTGAATCGCTGACCTTGTCTTGAGGGTAAATATATTTGATGTATGGTACAGCATCTATCGTTGTTTTGTTATTGAGTCCATTTATTCTGGTGAAGCAGATTTCAAATTGATGACATGAAACATTATCATTTGAATGTGTGTCCATTATGGAAATAATGTCATCTGCCTTTGTCTTGCAGAAAGGACATATGTTGTATATTTTAGTATGATCAGCAGCATCCATGTAAAATATTCTACCGACATGTAACATTCGTCCATGGAAATAATTCAACACAGTGTGTTAGGGCTGATATTTTCTTTGACTGTGTTAATATAACAAATGGGCAGGGCAGGGAAGATATTCGCTGTTTAGACTCGCGTGTAAGATGTCTGCAGAACAACAAAAACAGCCAGAAAAGTTTGGACCATGTATTTCGCCATGAGTTCAATACAGTGTGTTAGATTACAGTTTTGCGCTAAGTAAAAGTAACATACGGAGTTGTTCGTGATTTGCTCCACAAGCGAATTTTAGATAACTCAGACATTAGTCAAGATCATGAGACGAAAGTTGGGAGTATGAAATTTCCAGTACGTGTCTGTAATTGTCAGAGCGTGATCAGTCTCCATATTGTCATTGATGTCCATCAACTTAAGAAACATGAAGAGATGAGTCAGTCTTTCTTCAACGTTGGGTCCAAAGCGGTTTGGTGTTTTATCAGATCAACTGTCCGTGCGTAGTACAGTGTCTCCATAGTCTCCATACACAATCTGTATTCTTTTTCTATCTTGTTTATTACAAACAGGTGGTGGTTTTTAAAGACAAGCCTTGACATATTTTCTTCTTGAAACTAGGCCCTGTTAGTTGCCGTATGATCTGGACATCACGGATAAGTGTATGTTCATTTGGTGTAAGGTTGACCTTGTGTAATGGCAGCAAAATTTGATGTACTGCATGGCTGGATTTGGTGGGTTACAACAGTGTCTTGTGCTTTTATAATGTTCTCAGATGGGAGGAAACAAATTTAGACATACACACACACCCATAACCACAGTAAAAAAGAACCTTGGGTCAATCATCATTAGACCATCTATCAATCATCACAGATCTATGCATAATAATATTATTTTACTGTCACGATAATCAACAAAGTTCGAAAGATCCCTGCAACGATTCAACGACTAGGAACATCTTTTTTACTATCTTACGTATTCTCTCAATTGTAAGTCGCCTGGATCTCTCGTCTCTCGTCTCTCCCTCTCCTCTACTCTCTCCGGATGACATAAGTTCGGGCAAATCTCGACTAATCGATTTGGACTCGGTGAATTTCGAAGTCGAATGTTTGAACAGCTTTAGCGACCTTTGCCTCTCTCTGCTCTCCTCTACTCTCTCTCACCCCTCCCTCCCCCGCACTGCCGCACCGCACGCACGCACGCACGCACTGCACGCACACGCACGCACTGCCTGCCGCACGCCACGCACGCACACGCACTGCACGCACGCACGCACTGCACACGCACGCACGCACACGCACGCACGCACGCGCACGCACCTGCACGCACGCACTG
>JAHFZB010000327.1:9061-31995 GCA_036884735.1 Huso huso
TAGCTTGCCAAACCTCCCTGGCATTTCCCCAGCTCCCACTGGACCCCCCGACCCACTCGGGGTCCCAGCGGCATCCCTGAGTCAAAGGTCCCAGCACCTCCCCAGCGTGCGCGGACACCCAGCGACCCAGCGATGGTCCCAGCGGCTCGCCAAATGGTCCCTGGCACCTACCAATTCACGCTGCCGGGACTAGCGGCCCACGCCTGTTTCCCAGTTGCCCGCCAAATGGTCCCTGGCACCTACCCAGCACGCCCAGATAGGGCCCAGCAACCCCACGGGGTCCCAGCGTGCTCGACAAATGGTCCTTGAAACCTCCCAGTTTCCCCAGCACTGGCACCAGCGACCCGGTCCCAGCGGCTTGCCAAATGGTCCCTGACATCTCACCCAGCGAAAGTGCGCACGGAAACCAGCGATCCCACGCGAGGTCCCAGCGGCTAGCCAAATGGTCCCTGGCACATCCGCAGCACGAGAACGGGGCCCAGCGACCCAGCGCGGGGTCCCAGCGGCTCGCCAAATGGTCCCTGGACCCTCCCCAACGCGCGCATGGGGCCCAGTGACCACGCAAGTCGGGAGTCCCAGCGCTCGCCAAACGGTCCATGACACCTCCCAGCGCACGCACGGAAACTAGCGATCCCACGCGGGCTCCCAGCGGCTCGCCAAATGGTCCCTGGCACCTACCCAGTACGCGCATAGGGCCCAGCAACCCCGCGTGGGGACTCAGCGGCTCGCCTTATGGTCCCTGGCACCTCCCCAGTGCGCGCACGGACACCAACGACCCCGCACGGGGTCCCAGCGACTCGCCAAATGGTCCCTGACATCTCACCAGCGCTCGCACTGAAACTAGCGATCCCACGCGAGGTCCCAGCGGCTTGCCAAATGGTCCCTGGCACATCCCCAGCACGCGAACTGGGCCCAGCGACCCAGCGCATGGGGTCCCAGCGGCTCGCCAAATGGTCCCTGGACCCTCCCCAACGCGCGCATGGGGCCCAGTGACCACGCGCGGAGTCCCAGCGTCTTTCCTAATGGTCCCTGGCAACTCCCCACTGATCCATGGGCGCCAGCGACTTCCCCGCAAGGGATCCCAGTGGCTTGCCAAACACCCCCTGGCATTTCCCAGCAGTCTCTGAAGACTGGACCCAGCGACCCTGTCCCAGAGTCCCAGCTCGCCAAACAGTCTCTGGTGCCCCAGACCAGAGTGCGACCCCAGCGGGCCACAGCGACCCGCCGCCCTGAGATCCCATCTCCTCGCCAAATACCCTGGCACCTCCCAGCATGCTTCGCCAAATGGTCACTGGCCTCCCGACGCTGGGTCCTGGCGAGGGTCTAGCGGCCTGCCAAACGGTCCATGGCACCTCCCCAGCGGGTGCATGGACACCGCTTACCTCACGCAACAGGTCCCAGCTGCTCGCCAAATGGTCCCTGGCACCTACCCAGCACGCACAGGGCCCAGCAACCCTGCACGGGTGCCAGCGGCCACCTCGCCAAACCGGTCCCTGGCCCTCCCCCAGCATGCGCCCTGGCCCTCCCAGTGACCCAGCACGGGGTCCCAGTTGCCGCAAATGATCCCTGGCACCTCCCCAGCACCGCGATTGGGGCCCAGCGACACCGCCACGGGATCCCAGCGGCTTCGCCAAATGGTCCCTGGCACCTACCAGGCGCATGCACAAGGCCCAGCAACTTACCCCAACAACCCTGCGGGGTCCCAGCGGCTCGCCAAATGGTCCCTGGCACCTCCCCAGCATGCACAGGGACCCAGCAACCCCAGCGCTGGGTCCCAGTGACTCGCCAAATGGTCCCTGGCATCCCAGCGAGCGCACGTGCCCCAGCGACCATCGTTCGGGTCCCAGGGGCTCGCCAAACGTCCCTGGCACCTCCCCAGCACGAACAGGCCCCAGCGACCACGAGTGGGGTCCCAGGGTTTCGCCAAATGGTCCCTGGCACCTCCCCAGCACGCCAAGGATGAGCCCCAGGGACACCCGCACGGGTCCCAGCAGCTCGCCAATGGTCCCTGGCACCTCCCAGTGTGCGCGCCCAGCAGCCCAGCAACCCAGCAGGTCCCAGCGGGGGGTCCCTGTGACCGCCAAATGGTCCCCTGGTATGACCCAGCCCAGTGCTCATGAGGGCCCCAGCGACCTCACGGTGTCCCAGCTGGGTCCCAGCGACCTCCGCAAAATGGTCCCTGGCTCCTCCCCAGCACGCGCCCAATGGTCCCTGGACCCCACCCCACGCACGGGTCCCAGCTGCTCGCCAAACGTTCCCTGGCACCTCCCCAGCGCGCGATGATGACACCAGCGACACCGCACGGGGTCCCAGCAGCTGGCCAAATGGTCCCTGGCACCTTAGCCTGTACCAGACCACGCTGGGTCCCAGCCGCGCAGTCCCTGGTACCTACCCAGCAGTGACTTCAGCGACCCCAGGGTCCCAGCATCTCGCCAAACGGTCCAAATCCCCATCGCGAGCTGGACACTAGTCTCCCCAGGTCCCAGCGGCTCTCCAAATGATCCCTGGCACCTCCCATCGCACGAACGATGCCCAGCGACCAGCGGGGTCCCAGCTGCTGGCCAAATGGTCCCTGGCACCTCTCCAACGCGCGCATGGGGACACAGCAACCCTCACGGAGTCCCAGCAGCTCCCAGGCACCTCCCCAGCGAGCGACGGGCCCCAGCGACTTTCAGATGCCCCAGCTCACCCTGGCATTTCCCCCGGCGACTGGACCCAGCGACCTCTGGGGGTCCCAGCAGCTCACCAAAAGGTCCCTGGCACCCCAGTGTGCCCATATGATCCCGAGGGGTCCCATCGGTCGCTAATGGTCCCTGGCACCTACAATTGGCCAGACGGGCCCCAGCGACGCCCGCACTGTTTCCCAGAAGTTGCCCGCCAAATGGTCCCTGGCACCTACCCAGCACGCCAAGATAGGGCCCAGCAACCCCATCGGGGTCCCAGCATCTGTACAAATGGTCCCTGGCACATCCCCAGGTGCGCACGGGGCACCAGAGACCCCACGCAGGGTCCCAGCGGCTCACCAAATGATCCTGGCACCTCCCCATCGCACGCCACGACCCAGCAACCCAGCCAGGGTCCCAGCGGCTTGACCAAATGGTCCCTGGCCCCCCAACAACTCCCCAGCACGGACCTGAGCCCCCATGGAGTCCCAGTGGCTGCCAAATGGTCCCTGGCACCTCCCCTCCAGCGCCGGAAGACGCCGCTGTTTCCCAGCTGCCATGGCATCCCAGTAGCTTGGGCCAAACCTCCCTGGCATTTCCCCAGTGCCTGGCACTGGACCCAGCGACCCAGCAGCCTGGGTCCCAGTGACTCACCAAAATAGTCCTTGGCACCTCCCCAGTGTACGCGACGGGACGACCAGCGGGGTCCCAGTGGCTCGCCAAATGGTCCCTGGCACCTACCAATTCATGCAGTGAGATCCCTGGCACAGCGACGCCCAAGTAGCTGGTTCCTGGCACCCCACAACAAATGGTCCCAGGCACCCCCCCAAACGCCCAGCATCTGGCACCTCCCAGGCCCCTCCCCAAATGATGGGCGCCTACCAATTCGCTCACGCTGGTCCCAGCGGCTCAACAAATGGTCCCTGGCACATCCCAGTCGCGAGAACGGGCCCAGCGACAAATGGTCCAAGCCGGGGTCCCAGCGGCTCGCCAAATGGTCCCTGGACCCTCCCCCCCAGCCTTTATGGGGCCCAGTGACCACGCTGGGAGTCCCAGCTGCTGCTAAACGATCCCTGGCCCCTCCCAGCATGCGCACTGGGCCCAGCAACCCGCATACGCGGGTTCCCAGCATCTCGACAAATGGTCCCTGGCACCTCCCCAGTGCGCGCACGGGCACCAGTGACTTCCGCCGGTCCCAGCGACTTGCCAAACGGTCCATGACACCTCCCAGCGCCGTCACGAGCTAGCGATCCCACGCTGGGCTCCCAGCGGCTTCGCCAAATGGTCACTGGCACATCCCCAGTACGCAGCACGCCCAGCAACCCAAGCAGGGACCCAGCGGCTCGCCTTCTGTCCCCTGGCACCTCCCCAGCACGCCAAGATGGACACCAGCGACCCCATGGGTCCCAGCGTCTCGCCAAATGGTCCCTGAAATCTCACCAGCCGGCGACTGAAACTAGCGATCCCAGCGGTGGTCCCAGCTGACTTGCCAAACTGTCCCTGGCACATCCCCAGCACGCGAACTGGGCCCAGCGACCTTTAGGCATGGTCCCAGCGGCTCGCCAAATGGTCCCTGGACCCTCCCCAGCTGACCATGCAGCGACACCGGTGTCCTTTCCTAAATGGTCCCTGGCACCTCCCCACTGCGTGCATGGGTCAGCAAAACTTCAAGCGTGATCCAAGTGGCTTGCCAAACACCCGATGGCATTTCCCTTAGCGCCTGGACACTGGACCCAGTCGACCCTGTCCCAGTGACTCGCAAACAGTCTCTGGTGCCGACCCAGAGTGCGCCCACGGACCTAGCGACCCGCGCGAGATCCCATCTCCTCGCCAAATACTCCCTGGCACCTCCCCAGCATGCGAACGGACACCAGCGCGACCCGGCGCTGGGTCCCAGCGGCTCGCCAAACGGTCCCTGAAACCTCCCCAGCGGGTGCATGGACACCAGCGACCCCAGCGAAGGTCTCAGCGACTCGCCAAATGGTCCCTGGCACCTCCCCAGTGCACGAACAAGGTCCAGCGAACCCGCGCGGGATCCCAGCGGCTCGCCAAATGGTCCCTGGCCCCTCCGCAGCACGTGCACTGGGCCCAGCGACCCCCCCGTGTGCAGGGTCCCAGCGGCTCGCCAAATGGTCCCTGGCACCTACCCAGCACGCGTGCCCAGGGCCCAGTAACCACTCTTGGGGTCCCAGCGCCCCAAAAATGGTCCATGGCACATCCCCAGCATGCATGGGGCCCAGCGACACCATGCACGGGGTCCCAGAGGATCGCCAAATGGTCCCTGGCACCTCACCAGCATGCACACGGGCCCCAGCAACCCCTCTGCGGGGTCCCAGAGGCTCGCCAAATGGTCCCTGGCTCCCTACCCAGCATGTGCACAGGGTCCAGCAACCAGTACAGGGGACCCAGCCCGGCTGGCCAAATGGTCCCTGGCACCTCCCCAGCACGCCACCAGCGACCCTGCGAGTGGGGACCCAGCGGACTCGCCAAATGGTCCCTGGCACCTCCCCAGCACGCGCAGGGGCACAGCAACCTCGCACAGAGTCCCAGCAACTCGCCAAATGGTGCCTGGTACATCACCGAGGGCACAGGCAGGCCAGTAAATACCTTGAGTCCCAGTGGCTCTCCAAATGGTCCCTCGCCCCTCCTCAGCGTCGCCACATGGGGCCCAGCGACCCAGCACAGGTTCCCAGCTGTTGGCCAAATGGTCCCTGGCACCTACCCAGCATGCACATTGGAGCCCAGCAACCCTCCTTGGGTCTCAGCGGCTCGCCAAACAGTCCCTGGCACCTCCCCAGCATGCGTCAGGGCCCCAGCGACCAGTTCGCTGGGTCCCAGCGGCTGTAAAATGGTCCCTGGCACCTCCCCAGCACACGCACAGGGCCCAGTAACCACTCTTGGGGTCCCAGCGGCTCGCAAAATGGTCCCTGGCACATCCCCAGCGCGCACACATGGGGCCCATCGAACCCGCCAGGGGTCCCAGAGGATCGCCAATGGTCACTGGCACCTCACCAGCATGCACTGGGCCCCAGCAACCCCGTCGGGGTCCCAGAGGCTCGCCAAATGGTCCCTGGCACCTCCCCAGCACGTGCATTGGGCCCCAGGTTGCCCAGGGTCCAGCGGGTCCAAAGTGCCAAACAGTCCCTGGCACCTCCCCAATGCAAGCACGGGCCCCAGCGACAGAGTTCGGCTTCCCAGCAGCTCGCCAAATGGTCCCTGGCACCTACCCAGCACCCTTGACAGGGGCCCAGTAACCACTCTTGGGGTCCCAGCTGCTTCGCAAATGGTCCCTGGCACATCCCCAGCGCACATGGGCCCCAGCAACCCGTGGGCAGGGTCCCAGAGGCTCGCCAAATGGTCCCTGGCTCCTACCCAGCATGCGCACAGGGTCCAGCAACCATCTTGCGAGGTCCCAGAGGCTCGCTAAATGGTCCCTGGCACATCCCCAGCATGCATACGGGCCCCCAGCGACCATGCTGGGACCCAGCTGCTCGCCAAATGGTCCCTGGCACCTCCTCAGCAGCACGCGCACCAGAGACCCTGCGCATGGTCAGGCGGCTCTCAAATGGTCCCTGGCACCTCCCCAGCGAGCGCAGGGCACAGTGACCTCGCACAGAGTCCCAGGCTCGCCAAATGGTGCCTGGTACATCACCAGCACGCGGAGGCCTTTAGCGACTTCGAGGGGTCCCAGTGGCTCGCCAAATGGTCCCTCGCCCCTCCTCAGCAGGTGCAGCAGCCCAGCAGCCCCAGACAGCCCAGCGGGGTCCCAGTGGCTCCGCCAAACTTTCCCAGGCACCTCCCCAGCTCACGCACTGGGCGCAGCGACCCCACGCAGGGGTCCCAGCGGCTTTCAAATGGTCCCTGGCACCTCCGCAGTGCGCGCACAAGGCCCAGCAACCCCATGGCGGGGTCCCAGCGGCTCACAAATGGTCCCTGGCACATCCCCAGCGCGAGCACGGACACTAGCAACCCCACGGGGTCCCAGCTGCTTGTCAAATGTTCCCTGGCACCTCCCAGTGCACGCCATAAGCCCCAGCGACCACGCGTGGGGTCCCAGGGGTTCAGCCAAACTTCCCTGGCGTCTCCCCAGCGCGCGGATGAGCCCCAGCGACACCGCACGGGGGTCCCAGCAGCTCGCCAAACTACTCCTGGCACCTCCCAGTGTGCGCACAGGGCCCAGAGCCCAGCAGCCCAGCGGGGTCCCAGTGACTCTCCAAATGGTCCTTGGCACCCCCAGCAAGCGCCGGGTGCCCCAGCGACCTCCGGCAAGGTCCCAGCTGACTCGCCAAATGGTCCCTGGCACCTCCCCAGCGCGCCCGTGCACCAGCGACCCCACGCCAAGGTCCCAGCGGCTCGCCAAATGATCCCTGGCACCTCCCCAGCGCGCCACGGACAGGGACCAGCGGTGTCCCAGCTGCCCCAAAGCGTTCCCAGCCTCCCTAGGCCAAACGGTCCCTGGCACCCAGCCCCATCAAGCGGTCCTGGCACCTCCCCAGTGTAGCGGGTCCCACACCGGGGTCCCAGCTGCTGGCCATATGATCCCTAGCACCTCATTAGCCTGTACACGGACACAAGTGACCTCACGGCTGGGTCCCAGCAGCTGCCAAACGGTCCCTGAAACCTACCCAGCGGCGCGACGGACACCAGCGACCCCCATCGCGGGGTCCCAGCATCTCGCCAAACGGTCCCATGGCACCTCCCCAGTGTGCCACGGACCCAGTGACCCGGCGTGGTCCAAGTGGCTTGCCAAACTGTCCATGCACATCCCAGCGCAAGACTGGAGCCCAGCGCCCAGCCCATGCCTGGGTCCCAGCGGACTCGCCAAACGGTCCCTGGCACCTCTCCATCGCGAGCACGGACACTAGCAACCCCACGCGAAAAGACAGAGGCTCGCCAAATGATCCCTGGCACCTCCACAGCACGCGGCCCCAGCCCCAGCGACACCATGCGGGTCCCAGCGCTAGCCAAACGGTCCCTGAAACCTCCCCAGCGCGCCACCCCAGCAGCTTGGCGTGTGGTCCCAGCGTTTCACCAAACTGTCCATGGCACATCCCCAGCACACGCACACAGCCAGCAACCTTCGCGCTGGGTCCCAGCTGCTCGCCAAATGATCCCTGGCACCCCACAGCGCATGCGCGCCCCAACGACCCCACGCGGATCCCAGCTGCTTAAGCCAAATGGTCCCTGGCACCTACCCCAGTCATGCACAAGGCCCAGCAAACCCCCACGGGGTCCCAGCGGCAAGCCAAATACCCCTGGCACCTCCCCAGCGTCGCCCAGGGCCCAGCAGCCACGCCGCTGGGTCCCAGTGGACTTCGCCAAACGGTCCCTGGCACCTCCCCATCGGATGAGGACCCAGCAACCCCACGCAGGGTCCCAGAGGCTCGCCAAATGATCCCTAGCACCTCCACAGCACACGCGCACGGCCCCAGCGACACCATGCGGGTCACAGCAGCTTGCCAAACGGTCCCTGAAACCTCCCCAGCGAGCGCGTGCCCCAGCGACCTCATGCAGGGTCCCAGCGGCTCGCCAAATGAACCCTGGCACATCCCCAGTGCACACCTCCCGGGCACCAGCGACCCCGCAGGAATCCCAGCTGCTCGCCAAATGGTCCCTGGCACCTCACCAGCACGCACACCCGCCCCAGCGACCCCGCAGGAATCCCAGCGGCTCACCAAATGGTCACTGGCTCCTACCCAGTGCGCGGCCCAGGGTCCCAGCAACCATGTGCTGGGTCCCAGCAGCTCGCAAATGATCCATGGCACCCCCAGCATGCACGGGCCCAGTCAGCCCTGGGTTGGTCCCAGCAGCTCACCAAATGGTCCCTGGTACCTCCCCAGCATCCCCAAGACAGGTCAGTGACCTCCCCTCGAGGGTCCCAGCAGCTCGGCAAACAGTCCCTGGCTCCTCCCCAGCACAAACACGGGCCCAACGACCCAGTACAGGTTCCCAGCTGCTGGCCAAATGGTCCCTGGCACCTCCCCAGCACGCGCAGGGGCCGACAAGCTTACCACGCCAGTGGGGTCCCAGTGACATCCCAAGCCAAATTGACCCAAATGGTCCCTGCACTCCCAGCAAAACACGGGCCAGCAACCCGTGCTCCCCAGCGGCTCGCCAAATGGTCCCTTGGGCCTACCCAGGGAGCTCAACCACAGGGCCCAGTAACCACCATCCAGGGGTCCCAGCGGCTCGCAAATGGTCCGTGGCACATCCCAGCAGCAGCACAGGGGACCCAGCGAACCCGACACACGGGGTCCCAGAGGATCACCACGGTCCCTGGCACCTCACCAGCATGCAAGCAGGGCCCCAACCCCAGCTGGGGTCTCAGAGGCTCAGAAAATGGTCCCTGGCACCTCCCAGCATGCGCCACGGAAATCCAGCAACCATCTTGCGGGTCCCAGCCACTGCCAAATGGTCCCTGGCACCTCCCTCAAGCGCACGCCACACGGGCCCCAGCGACAGTGCTGGGGACCCAGCGTCTCTAAATGGTCCCTGGGGACTCCCCAGAAACACGGCCCCAGCGACCCACCCCTGGGGTCCCAGGGGCTGCCTTCAAACCTGTCCATGGCCATCCCCAGCACGCGGACAGGCCCCTAGAACACCCAGGGGGTCCCAGTAGTAGTCGCCAAATTGGTCCCTGGCACCTCCCCAGCGAGACAGGCCAAGATCCAGCAGCCCAGCAAATTCAGCTGGGTCCCAGTGACAAGACCAAACTGTGTCCCTGGCACGACCCCAGCAAAAGCGCACGGGGCCCCAGCCACCTCAAAAAGGGTCCCAAATGCATGGCCAAATGATCCCTGGCACACAGCCAGCGCATGCGCACCTTTCCAGCGACATTGGAGCGGATCCCAGCAAGGACTCGCCAAACGGTCCCTGGCACCTCCCATCGCGAGCACGGACACCCAGCAACCCAGAAAGGGTCCCAGAGGCTCACCAAATGATCCCTGGCACCTCCACAGCACGGGGGCGAAAACCCAAAAACCATCTTGGGGTCACATCTCAAGGGCAAATGGTCCCTGAAACCTCCCCAGCATGTATTTATCCCAGCGACTTTGTGGTCCCAGCTGACTTGCCAAACTGTCCATGGCACCTCCCCAGCGCGCACACTGGAGCCAGCGACCACGAGTGGGGTCCCAGGGGCTTCGCCAAATGATCCTGGCACCCCCACAGCATCGCCGGATGAGACAGGCCCCACTGACACCGCGGGGAGGGGTAGCGGCTACATAAAATGGTCCCTGGCATCTACAAAGTGTGCACGAGGCCCAGCAAACCCCCGCAGGTCCCAGCAGCTCGCCAAATAATCCCTGGCACCTCCCCAGGGCATAATACAGGGCCCAGCAGACCAGCAATTCCCAGTGACTCGCCAAACGGTCCCTGGCACCTCCCCATCATGAGCACAGGACACTAGCAACCCCGCGCAGGGGTCCCAGAGGCTCGCCAAATGATCCCTGGCACCTCCACAGCACAGCCAAGACGGGCCCCAGCGACACCATGCGGGGTCACAGCGCCTCGCCAAACGGTCCCTGAAACCTCCCTAACGCGTCGCACGAGCCCCAGCGACCGTGCGGGGTCTCAGCGACTTGCCAAACTGTCCATGGCACATCCCCAGCCAACTAAACTGGAGCCAGAGACCTTGGCCAACTGGGTCCCAACGGCTCGCCAAATGGTCCCTGGCACCTCCCCAGCGTGCGACTAGGGCCCAGCAGCCCAATTTTTAGAAAAGTGACTCGCCAAACAGTCTATGGCACCTCCCAGCGAGCGAAAATAGAAAAGCCATCACAGAAAAAAGGGTCCCAGGGGTTCGCCAAACCCTCCCTGGCACCTCCACAGCATTACATCCCCAGCGACACCGCACGGGGATCCCAGCGGCTGGCCAAATGGTCCCTGGCACCTCCCAGCGTACACAGGGCCCAGCAGCCCAGTGCGGGTCCCAGCGGCTCACCAAACGGTCCGTGGCACGACCCCAGCGAACGCAAACGCCCCAGCAACCTCACGCAAGGTCCCAGCTGCTCGCCAAATGATCCCTGGCTCCTCCCCAGCGGCGTGCCCGCACCAGCGACCCCACGCGGTGTCCCAGCTGCTTGCCAAACGTTCCCTGGCACCTCCCCAGCGCATGGATGGACACTAAGCGACCCCACGGGTCCCAGCAGCAAGCCAAATATTCCCTGGCACCTCCCCAGTGCGTGCACAGACCCCAGCGACCACGCGTGGGGTCCCAGGGGTTCGCCAAACCTTCCCTGGTGTTTCCCCAGCACGCGGATGAGCCCCAGCGACACCGCACTGGGTCCCAGCTGCTGGCCATATGATCCCTAGCACCTCCTTAGCCTGTACACGGACACTAGCGACCTCATGCTGGGTCCCAGCAGCTCGCCAGACGGTCCCTGGTACCTACCCAGCGAGCGCACGGACACTAGCGACCCCATGCAGGGTCCCAGCATTTCGCCAAACGGTCCCTGGCACCTCCCCAGCGTGCGCACAGGCCCCAGGGAGCCCGCACGGGTTCCTTGCTGCTCGCCAAATGGTCCCTGGCACCTCCACAGCACGCGC
This sequence comes from Huso huso, assembly GCA_036884735.1. Classification (NCBI taxonomy): domain Eukaryota; kingdom Metazoa; phylum Chordata; class Actinopteri; order Acipenseriformes; family Acipenseridae; genus Huso; species Huso huso. The sequence goes on from JAHFZB010000327.1 coordinate 20,272, forward strand.
GCGGGCCCCAGCGACACCATGTTTTGCCCAGCAACAAAATGGTCCCTGGCACCCAGTGCACAAGGCCCAGCAACCCAGGGGGGTCCCAGCAGCTCGCCAAATAGTCCCTAGCACCTGCCCAGGCAAGCAGGGCCCAGCAGCCCCGCATAAAGTCCCAGCGAACGCCAAAATATTCCTGGCACCTCGCCAGCATGCGCACAGGGCTCAGTGACCCCGCACAGTGTCCCAGCAGCTCGGCAAACAGTCCCTGGAACTTCCCCAGCATGCACACGGGCCCCAGCGACCCAGTGGGGGTCCTTCACTCACCAAAGGTTCCTGGTACGCCCCCAGTGGACGCCTTCCCAGCTCACGACTGGGCCCAGCGACCGCCGCACGCTGGTCCCAGCCCCTCACCAAACGGTCCCTAGCACATCCCAGCAGAAGCAAAATAGGAGCGACACCCGCACGGGATCCCAGCGAAGCGCCAAAATGGTCCCTGGCATCTACAAAGTGCGTGCACATGGCCCAGCAAACCCCGAAAGGTCCCAGCAGCTGCGGGAAATACTCCCTGGCACCTCCCCAGCGTGCGACAGGGGCCCAGCAAACGAAGCGGGGTCCCAGTGACACGCCAAACGTTCCCTGGCACCTCCCCATCGCGAGCACGGACACTAGCAACCCCACGCAGGGTCCCAGAGGCTCGCCAAATGATCCCTGGCACCTCCACAGCACGCGTTGAATTTAAAGCGACACCATGCGGGGTCACAGCGTCTCGCCAAACGGTCCCTGAAACCTCCCTTGCGTGCGCACGAGCCCCAGCGACTTCGCGCGTGGTCCAAGCGACTTGCCAAACTGTCCATGGCACATCCCCAGCGCGCGCACTGGAGCCAGCGACCTTTAAAGCGGGGTCCCAACGGCTAAAAAAATGGTCCCTGGCACCTCCCCAGCGTCTTGGGGCCCAGCAGCCCACCGCTGGGTCCCAGTGACTCGCCAAACAGTCTATGGCACCTCCCAGCGATAGAACAATGTCCAGCCACCACACGTTGGGTCCCAGGGGTTCGCCAAACCCTCCCTGGCACCTCCACAGCATGCGCACGGGCCCCAGCGACACCGCACGGGATCCCAGCGGCTCGCCAAATGGTCCCTGGCACCTCCCAACGTGCCCAGGGGGGCCCAGCAGCCCAGTGCGGGGTCCCAGCGCTCACCAAACGGTCCGTGGGATACGACCCCAGCGAGCGCGTGCCCAGCAACCTCACGCAAGGTCCCAGCTGCTCGCCAAATGATCCCTGGCTCTCCCCAGCTGTGCCCGTACACTAGCGACCCCACGCTGGGTCCCAGCTGCTTGCCAAACGTTCCCTGGCACCTCCCCAGCGCATGGATGGACACTAGCGACCCCACGCGGGGTCCCAGCAGCAAGCCAAACGGTCCCTGGCACCTCCCCAGTGCGTGCACAGACCCCAGCGACCACGCGTGGGGTCCCAGGGGTTCGCCAAACCTTCCCTGGTGTTTCCCCAGCACGCGGATGAGCCCCAGCGACACCGCACTGGGTCCCAGCTGCTGGCCATATGATCCCTAGCACCTCCTTAGCCTGTACACGGACACTAGCGACCTCATGCTGGGTCCCAGCAGCTCGCCAGACGGTCCCTGGTACCTACCCAGCGAGCGCACGGACACTAGCGACCCCATGCAGGGTCCCAGCATTTCTCCAAACGGTCCCTGGCACCTCCCAAGCGTCAAACAGGCCCCAGGGAGCCCTTACGGGTTCCTGTTGCTCGCCAAATGGTCCCTGGCACCTCCACAGCACGTGCACAAGGCCCAGCAACCCTGTGCGGGGTCCCAGCAGCTCGCCAAATAGTCCCTAGCACCTCCCAGGCATGCGCACAGGGCCCAGCAGCCCCGCGCGGGGTCCCAGCGGCTCGCCAAAATATTCCTGGCACCTCGCCAGCATGCGCACAGGGCTCAGTGACCCCGCACAGTGTCCCAGCAGCTCGGCAAACAGTCCCTGGAACTTCCCCAGCATGCACACGGGCCCCAGCGACCCAGTGCGGGGTCCCAGAGGCTCACCAAAGGTTCCTGGTACGCCCCCAGTGGACGCGATGCCCAGCTCACGACTGGGCCCAGCGACCGCACGCGGGGTCCCAGCGGCTCACCAAACGGTCCCTAGCACATCCCCAGCAGAAGCACGGGGCCCAGCGACCGCCCGCGTGGTCCCAGCAGCTCGCCAAATACTCTCTGACACCTCCCCAGCACGCACGGGCCCCAGCGACAGAGTTCGCTTCCCAGCGGCTCGCCAAATGGTCCCTGGCACCTACCAGCACGCCAGCACAGGGCCCAGTAACCACTCTTGGGGTCCCAGCGCTCGCAAAATGGTCCGTGGCACATCCCCAGCGCGCGCACATGGGGCACAGCGAACCCGCACGGGGTCCCAGAGGATCGCCAATGGTCCCTGGCACCTCACCAGCATGCACACGGGCCCCAGCAACCCCGTGCGGGGTCCCAGAGGCTCGCCAAATGGTCCCTGGCTCCTACCCAGCATGCACACAGGGTCCAGCAACCATGCGCGGGGTCCCAGCGGCTCACTAATGGTCCCTGGCACCTCCCAGTGCACGCACGGGCCCCAGCGACTTCGAGTGGGGACCCAGCGGCTCGCCAAATGGTCCCTGGCACCTCCTCAGCACGCGCACTTGCACCAGAGACCCTGCGCATGGTCAGAGCGGCTCTCCAAATGGTCCCTGGCACCTCCCCAGCGAGCGCACGGGCACAGTGACCTCATGAGTCCCAGCAGCTCGCCAAATGGTGCCTGGTACATCACCAGCAGCAGACAGGCCTTAGCGACTTGGCCCAAGGGTCCCAGTGGCTCGCCAAATGGTCCCTCGCCCCTCCTCAGCGTGAGCACAGGCCCCAACGACCCAGTACAGGTTCCCAGCTGCTGGCCAAATGGTCCCTGGCACCTCCCCAGCACGCGCACGCACCAGCGACCCCGAGTGGGGTCCCAGTGACTCGCCAAATGGTCCCTGGCACCTACCCAGCATGCACACAGGGCCCAGCAACCCCGCGCGGGGTGTCAGGGGCTCGCCAGCGGCTCGCCAAATCGTCCCTTGGGCCTACCGAGGGCGCGCACGGGCCCCAGCGGCTCGCCAAATGGTCCCTGGCACCTCCCCAGCACGTGCATTGGAGCCCGCTAACTTTCTGTGGGGTCACAGAAGCTCGCCAAACAGTCCCTGGCACCTCCACAACGCAACGTCCCAGGCCCCAGCAACAGAGTTCGCTTCCCAGCGGCTCGCCAAATGGTCCCTGGCACCTACTCAGCACGCGCACAGGGCCCAGTAACCACTCTTGGGGTCCCAGCGGCTCGCAAATGGTCCGTGGCACATCCCCAGCGCGCACATGGGGCACAGCGAACCCGCACTGGGTCCCAGAGGATCGCCAATGGTCCCTGGCACCTCACCAGCATGCACACGGGCCCCAGCAACCCCGTGCGGGGTCCCAGAGGCTCGCCAAATGGTCCCTGGCTCCTACCCAGCATGCGCACAGGGTCCAGCAACCATGCGCGGGGTCCCAGCGGCTCGCTAATGGTCCCTGGCACATCCCCCAGCGCACGCACGGGCCCCAGCGACTTCGCGCGGGGACCCAGCGGCTCGCCAAATGGTCCCTGGCACCTCCTCAGCACGCGCACTTGCACCAGAGACCCTGCGCATGGTCAGAGCGGCTCTCCAAATGGTCCCTGGGACCTCCCCAGCGCACAGGCACAGTGACCTCGCACAGAGTCCCAGCAGCTCGCCAAATGGTGCCTGGTACATCACCAGCGCGCGCACAGGCCTTAGCGACTTTGAGCGGGGTCCCAGTGGCTCGCCAAATGGTCCCTCGCCCCTCCTCAGCAGGTGCATCCCCCCATCGAACCCAACGTGGGGTCGGGGCAGCTCGTCAAACTTTCCCAGGCACCTCCCCAGCTCACGCACTGGACGCAGCGACCCTACAAAGGGTGCCAGCGGCTTTCCAAAAGGTCACTGGCACCTCCTCGCGCGCCAAGGCGGACCAGCAACCACGCGCAGGGGTCCCAGCGGCTCGCCAAATGATCCCTGGCACCTCCCCAGCGCCAGCACGACACTGGGGTACGCAGGGATCCCAGCGGATCCTAAATGATCCCACACCTCCCAGCGCAGGATCCCAGCTGCTTTGCCAAATGTTCCCAGCTGCCTCCCAAGTCGCCTGGCACGGTCGCGACGGGTCCCAGCGACCACGCGTGGGGGGTCCCAGGGGTTCGCCAAACCTTCCCTGGCGCTGCTCCCCAGCACGCCGGATGAGCCCCAGCGACACCAAGACGGGGTCCCAGCAGCTCGCCAAGTACTCCTGGCACCTCCCCAGTGTGCGACAGGGCCCAGCAGCCCAGCAGCCCAGCGGGGTCCCAGTGACTCGCCAAACGGTCCTTGGCACCCACCCCAGCAAGCGCCGCGCCCCAGCGACCTCCACCCAAGGTCCCAGCGGCTCGCCAAATGATCCCACACCTCCCCAGCGCCACGCCCGTGACACTAGCGACCCCACTGTGTCCCAGCTGCTCGCCAAACGGTCCCTGGCACCTCTCCATCGCGAAAGCACGGACACTAGCAACCCCACGCAGGGTCCCAGAGGCTCGCCAAATGATCCCTGGCACCTCCACAGCACGCCAAGACGGGCCCCAGCGACCCCATGCGGGGTCCCAGCATTTCGCCAAACGGTCCCTGGCACCTCCCCAGCGTGCGCACAGGCCCCAGGGAGCCCGCATGGGTTCCTTGCTGCTCACCAAATGGTCCCTGGCACCTCCACAGCACGTGCACAAGGCCCAGCAACCCTGTGCGGGGTCCCAGCAGCTCCAAATAGTCCCTAGCACCTCCCAGCATCCCTAGCAGCCCGCTGGGTCCCAGCGGCTCGCAGCACCTGCCAGCATGCAGTGTCCCAGCAGTGTCCCAGCAGCTCGGCAAACAGTCCCTGAACTTCCCCAGCATGCACACGGGCCAAAGCGACCCAGTGGGGGGTCCTTGCGGCTCACCAAAGGTTCCTGGTACGCCCCCAGTGGACGACTGCTTCCCAGCTCACGCACTGGGCCAGCGACCGCACGCCAGTCCCAGCGCTCACCAAACGGTCCCTAGCACATCCCCAGCAGAAGCATCGGGCCCAGCGACACGCGTGCTGGATCCCAGCTACTCGCCAAATGGTCCCTGGCATCTACAAAGTGCGCACAAGGCCCAGCAAACCCCGCGGGGTCCCAGCAGCTCGCCAAATGGTCCCTGGCACCTCCCCAGCACGCATGCCAGGGCCCAGCAACCCGTGCGGGGTCCCAGTGACTCGCCAAACGTCCCTGGCACCTCCCCATCGCGGAATAGCACCGGACACTAGCAACCCCACGCAGGGTCCCAGAGGCTGCCAAATGATCCCTGGCACCTCCACAGCACGCCAAGACGTGGCCCCAGCGACACCAACATGCGGGTCACAGCGGCTCTCCAAACGGTCCCTGAAACCTCCCTAGCGCGTGCCACGAGCCCCAGCGACCCAGCGTGGTCCAAGCGACTTGCCAAACTGTCCATGGCACATCCCTCAGCGTAAGACTGGAGCCAGCGACCTTTATGGGTCCCAACGGCTCGCCAAATGGTCCCTGGCACCTCCCCAGCGTGCGCACAGGGCCCAGCAGCCCAGCGCGGGGTCCCAGTGACTCGCCAAACAGTCTATGGCACCTCCCAGCGAGCGAACGGGCCCCAGCCACCACACGTGGGGTCCCAGGGGTTCGCCAAACCCTCCCTGGCACCTCCACAGCATGCGCACGGGCCCCAGCGACACCACACGGGATCCCAGCGGCTCGCCAAATGGTCCCTGGCACCTCCCCAGCGTGCGCACAGGGCCCAGCAGCCCAGTGCGGGGTCCCAGCGGCTCACCAAACGGTCCGTGGCACGACCCCAGCGAGCGCACGTGCCCCAGCAACCTCACGCAAGGTCCCAGCTGCTCGCCAAATGATCCCTGGCTCCTCCCAGCGGCGTGCCCACGGGCACCAGCGACCCCACGCGGTGTCCCAGCTGCTTGCCAAACGTTCCTGGCACCTCCCCAGCGCATGGATGGACACTGAGCGACCCCACGGGGGTCCCAGCAGCAAGCCAAACGGGTCCCTGGCACCTCCCCCAGTGCGTGCACAGACCCCAGCGACCACGCGTGGGGTCCCAGGGGTTCGCCAAACCTTCCCTGGTGTTTCCCCAGCACGCGGATGAGCCCCAGCGACACCGCACTGTGTCCCAGCTGCTGGCCATATGATCCCTAGCACCTCCTTAGCCTGTACACGCCACCCCAGCGACCTCATGCTGGGTCCCAGCGGCTCGCCAGACGGTCCCTGGTACCTACCCAGCGAAATGACACACTAGCGACCCCATCACGGGGTCCCAGCATTTCGCCAAACGGTCCCTGGCACCTCCCAAGCGCAGCACAGGCCCCAGGGAGCCTGCGACGGGTTCCTTGTTGCCAGCCAAATGGTCCCTGGCACCTCCACAGCACGCACACAAGGCCCAGCAACCCTGTGCGGGGTCCCAGCAGCTCGCCAAATAGTCCCTAGCACCTCCCAGGCATGCGCAGGCCCAGCAGCCCCGCCTGGGGTCCCAGCAGCTCGCCAAAATATACCTGGCACCTCGCCAGCATGCGCACAGGGCTCAGTGACCCGACAGTGTCCCAGCAGCTCGCAAACAGTCCCTGGAACTTCCCCAGCATGCACACGGGCCCCAGCGACCCAGTGCGGGGTCCCCCAAATGGCTCACCAAGAGGTTCCTGGCACGCCCCCAGTGGACGATCTCGGTCCCAGCTCACGACTGGGCCCAGCGACCCCACGCCAGGTCCCAGCTCACCAAACGGTCCCTAGCATCCCCAGCAGAAGCACGGGGCCCAGCGACCCAGCCTCGCAAATGGTCCCAGCAGCTCGCCAAATACTCTCTGACACCTCCCCAGGAAGCACACTGGGCCCAGCCCCATCCCCCTTGTGTGGTCCCAGCGCCTCGCCAAATGGTCCCTGGCACCTCCCCAGCGCGCGCAGGGGCCAAAGCGACTTCCCCGAGTGGTCCAAGCGGCTTCGCCAAACTGTCCATGGCACATCTCCAGCGACGCATGGGCCCCAGCGACCCAGTGCGGGGGTCCCAGCGGCTCGCCGAATGGCCCCTGGCACCTCCCCAGCGCAAGGGACGACACGAGCAACCTTATTTAGGGTCCCAGCGGCTCGCCAAACCGTCCCTGTCACCACCCCAGCAAACGCACAGGCCCCAGGGAGCCCGCAGGGTTCCTTTGCTGCTCGCCAAATGGTCCCTGGCACCTCCACAGCACGCCAAGACGGGGCCCCAGCGACACCGCAAGGGGTCCCAGCGGCCACCAAATGGTCCCTGGCACCTCCCCAGCACGCGCACAAGGCCCAGCAACCCCGTGCGGGGTCCCAGCAGCTCGCCAAATAGTCCCTAGCACCTCCCCAGCGTCGCATTAGGGCCCAGCAGCCCAGCACGGGGTCCCAGTGGCTCGCCAAACCGCACCTGGCGCTCTCCAGCACGCCACGGGCACCAGCAACCCCGCGCAGAGTCCCAGCGGCTCTCCAAATGGTCTCTGGCACCTTCCTTGAGCGCAACGGCCCCAGCAACCCCAACGCTGGGTCCCAGTGGCTCGCCAAACGTCCCTACCACCACCCCAGCGCTGCACGGACACTAGGGACCCAGCGTGCTGAGTCCCTGCGGCTCACCAAACGGTCCCTGGTACATCCCCAGCAAACGCACAGGGCCCAGCGACCCCACGCAGGGTCCCAGCAGCTCACCAAATGGTCCCTGGCCCATCCCCAGCGCTGCAGACTGGGCTGCAGCGACCAAAGCAAGGTCCCAGCGGCTCGTCAAATGGTCCCTGGCACCTCACCAGTGCGTGCACATTCCCCAGCAACCCCGCCTGGGGTCCCAGCAGCTCGCTAAAATATCCATGGCACCTCCCCAGCGCGCGCACAGGGCTCAGCGACCCCGCACGGGGTCCGAGCAGCTCGCCAAATTTTCGCTGGTACGTCCCCAGGGTACGCACTGGGACCAGCGACCCCGCGCGGGGTCCGAGCAGCTCGGCAAACTGTCCCTGACACCTGCCCAACACGCACACAGGCCCCAGCGACTCCGCACGGGGACCCAGCTGCTCAAGAAATGGTCCCTGGCACCTCACCAGCACGCGCACGGGCCACAGTGACCCTGCCTGTGATCCAAGCAGCTCGCCAAATGGTCCCTGGCACCTCCCCAGCGTTACGACGGGGCTCCAACGACCTCGCGCAGGGTCCCAGCGTCTTGTCAAATGGTCCCTGGCAACTCACCAGCGCATGCACATGCCCAAGCGACCCTGCGCGGTGTCCCTGCGGCTCACCAAATGGTCCCTGGCCCATCCCCAAACGCACTGGGGTGCAGCCACGCCGCGCAAGGTCACAGCAGCTCGCAAATGGTCCCTGGCACCTCACCAGCACGCCTGTTCCCCCAGCAACCCCGCTGGGTCCCCTGCAGCTCGCTAAAATATCCCGGCACCTCCCCAGCGCACGCACTGGGCCCAGCGACCCCTGCACGGGGTCCGAGCGTTGCCGCAAAATATCCCTGGTACGCCCCCAGGGTACGCATTGGGACCAGCGACCCCGCGACGGGGTCCTGAGAAGTTCAGCAAATGTTCCCTGACACCTGCCCGGCACGCACAGGCCCCAGCGCACCCGCACAAGACGGGTCCCAGCTGCTTGACAAATGGTCCATGGCACCTCCCCAGATGCGCGGGGCTCCAACGACTTCGCAAGGGGTCCTAGCGTCTTCGTCAAATGGTCCCTGGCAACTCACCACCAGCACGCGACATGACCCAGAGACCCAGCGTGGGGTCCCAGTGGCATGCCAAACGGTCCCTGGCACATCCCCAGCAGAAGAGCTGGCCCAGCCCACGCCAAGGGGTCCAAGCTCTCGCCAAATAGTCTCCCCAGTAACTCCCCAGCACGCTCACACTGGGCCCAGCGACCCCTTATGCGGGTCCCAAGCAGCACGCCAAACAGTCCCTGGAACTTCCCAGCATGCACACGGGCCTCAGCGACCCTGTGCAAGGTCACTGTGCTCACCAAATGGTCCCTGGCACGCCCCCAGGACACACATTCCCCAGCAACCCCACGCAGGGTACCAGCAACACCCAAATAGTCCCTGGCACCTCCCCAGCGAGCGCACAGGCTCCAACGACCGCGCAGGGTCCCAGCGGCCTCGGCAAATGTCCTCCCTGGCACCTCCCAGCGCACGCGACTGGGGACCAGCGACCCACGCTGGGGTCCCAGCGCTCGCCAAACGGTCCCTGGCACCTCCCCAGCATGCGCATGGGCCCAGGGACCCCGCAAGGGGTCCCAAATGCTCGGGTAAACTGACCGTGGAGCCACCCCAGAGCTCATATGGGCCCCAGTGACCCTGCACCGAGTCCCGCTGCTCAACAAATGGTCCATGGCGCCTCCCCAGCACGCCAAATACCCCAGTGACCCTGCGGGCGTCCCTGCCCCTCACCAAATGGTCCCTGGTACGCCCCCAGCAAACGCACAGGGCCCAGCGACCCCACGGGGTCCCAGCAGCTCACCAAATGGTCCCTGGCCCATCCCCAGCGCTTGCCTGACTGCAGCGACCTCGCGCAAAGGTCCCAGCTGCTCGTCAAATGGTCCCTGGCACCTCACCAGCGCGCAACATTCCCCAGCAATCCCGCATGGGGTCCCAGCAGCTCGCTAAAATATGCCTGGCACCTCCCCAGCGCTACAAGACTGGGCCCCAGCGACCCCACAGGGTCCCAGCAGCTCTCAAATTGTCCCTGGTAACGCCCCCAGGGTACGCATACTGGGACCAGCGACCCGCTGGGTCCCCTCAGGCTCGGGCAAATGAGTCCCTGACACCTGCCCAACACGCACACAGGCCCCAGCGACTTAGACCTCAAGACGGGACCCAGCTGCTCGAGAAATGGTCCCTGGCACCTCACCAGCACATGCACATTCCCCAGCAACCCAGCTGGGGTCCCGCAGCTCGCTAAAATATCCCTGGGCACCTCCCCAGCGCCAAGACTGGGCCCAGCAGACCCTGCACGGGTCCGAAGCGGCCGGGCTAAATTGTCCCTGGTACGCCCCCAGGGTACGACAGGGACCAGCGACCCCTGCCGGGGTCTGAGCAGTTCAGCAAACTGTCCCTGACACCTGCCCGCACGCACGCACACAGGCCCCAGCGACCCCAAGACGGGTCCCAGCTGCTTGACAAATGGTCCCTGGCGCCCCTTTAGCTGCAGACGAAGCCGCAGACACCCCGCACGGGGTCTCAGCTGCTCGCCAGATGGTCCCTGGCACCTCACCAGCACGCCACGGGGCCACAGTGAGCACGCCAGGGTCCCAGCGACACGCCAAATGGTCCCGGCACCTCCCAGCACGCGCACGGGCCCAGCGACCCAAGACGGGATCCCAGCTGCTCGCCAAATGGTCCATGGCACCTCCCCAGCGTCGCATCGGCTCCAACGACTTTCGAGCAGGGTCCCAGCGTCTCGTCAAATGGTCCCTGGCAACTCACCAGCGCGCACGCACATGACCCAGAGACCCTGCGTGGGGGTCGCCAAAATATCCCTGGCACCTCCCCAGAGCACGCAAATATCATCGCTCCCAGCGGCACCTCCCCAGAGCACGCCACTGGGCCCAGGGACCCAGCGTGGGGTCCCAGCGGCTCGCAGTCCCTGGCACCTCACCAGCACGCCAAGGGCCCCAGCGACTCCGCAAGGTCCCAGCTGCTTGCAAAATATTCCTGGCACCTCCCCAGCGCACACACTGGGCACCAGCGACTGCGTGGGGGTCCCAGTGGCATGCCAAACGGTCCCTGGCACATCCCCAGCAGAAGCACTGGGCCCAGCGACCAGCTGGGTCCAAGCAGCTCGCCAAATAGTCTCTGGCAACTCCCAGTACGCCGCACTGGGCCCAGCGACCCGGTTCGGGGTACAAGCAGCACGCCAAACAGTCCCTGGAACTTCCCAGCATGCCTATCGGCCTCAGCGACCCTGCAAGGTCACTGGCGGCTCACCAAATGGTCCCTGGTACGCCCCTCAGCGGACGACTTCACCAGCAACCCCACGCAGGGTACCAGCGACACCCAAATAGTCCCTGGCACGCCCCCAGCGAGCGTGACAGGTCTCAACGACCTCAAGCCAGGGTCCCAGCCCTCCAAATGGTCCCTGGCAACTCACCAGCCTTTTTACATGCCCCAGCGACCCCGCGTATCAAAGCAGTTTGCCAAAATATCCTTGCACCTCCCTTACGCGACGACCAAGTCTTTCCAGCGCATCCGCACGCGGGTCCCAGCGTGCTCGCCAAACGGTCCCTGGCACCTCCCCAGCATGCGCATCGGCCCAGGGACCCCGCGGCGGGTCCCAAATGCTCGGCAAACTGACCGTGAGCCACCCCAGAGCTCATAGGGCTCAGTGACCCCGCATCCGAGTCCCGCTGCTCAACAAATGGTCCATGGCGCCTCACCAGCACGCCAAATACCCCAGTGACCTGCGCCAAGGCCCCTGCGGCTCACCAAATGGTCCCTGGTACGTCCCTCAGCAACCCACAGGGCCCAGCACCCCACGCTGGGTCCCAGCAGCTCACCAAATGGTCCCTTGGCCCATCCCCAGCGCCACAAGACTGGTTGCAGCGACCTCGTCCCAGCGGCTCGTCAAATGGTCCCTGGCACCTCACCAGCTGCACATTCCCCCCAGCAATCC
>JAHFZB010000327.1:32495-67000 GCA_036884735.1 Huso huso
CCCCGTTACATACCCAGCGAGCGCAGACCGACACCAGCAACCCCACCCAGGGTCCCAGCGGCTCGCGAAGTCGATCCCTGGCACCTCCACAGCACGCCAGACGGGACCCCAGCGACAATCACGGAATCCCAGCGGCTCGCCAAATGGTCCCTGGCACCTACCCCGGTGCACAAGGCCCAGCAATCCCCACTGGGTCCCAGCGGCTCGCCAAATACTCCCTGGCACCTCCCCAGCGTGCGCACAGGGCCCAGCAGCCCAGTGCGGGGTCCCAGTGACTCGCCAAATGGTCCGTGGCACGACCCCAGCGAAGCGATCGCGTGCTGGCAACCTCACACAAAGGTCCCAGCTGCTCGCCAAATGATCCCTGGCTCCTCCCCAGCGCGCGCCCGTACACTAGCGACCCCGCACGGTGTCCCAGCTTCTCGTCAAATGGTACCTGGCACCTCCCCAGCACGCGCATGGGTCTCAGCGACTCCGTGCGGGATCCCAGCGGCTCGACAAATGGTCCCTGGCACCTCCCCAGCGTGCGCACGGGCACCAGCGACCCTGTGCGGGGTTCCAGATACTCGCCAGATGGTCCCTGGCACTTACCCAGCGCTCGCACAGGGCCCAGCAACCACGCGAGGATTCCCAGCGACTCGCCAAACGGTCCCTGACACCTCCCCAGCGCGCGCACGGAAACTAGCGATCCCACGTGTAATCCCAGCGGCTCACCAAATGGTCCCTGGCACATCCCCAGCGCGCGAACGATGCCCAGCGACCCAGCGCGGGGTCCCAGCGGCCCGCCAAATGGTCCACCTCCCCAACGCCACAAGACGGGCCCCAGCGACCAAGACATGATCCAAGTAGCCCCGCCAAACACTCCCTTGCATTTCCCCAGCAAGAGTGGACCCAGCACGACTGCAGCTGCCTCAGGGTCCCAGGCACCTCCCCAAAAGGTCCTTGGCACCTCCCCCAGTGAGTGCATCGACATTACGGGCCCAGCCCCAGCTGCTGGGGTCCCAGCGGCTCGCCAAATGGTCCCTGGCACCTACCAACGCTGCACGCACGGGCCCCAGCGATCCCATCGCAGGTCCCAGCGGCAGCCAAATGGTCCCTGGCACATCCCCAGCACGAGAACGGGCCCAGCGACCCAGCCTGGGGTCCCAGCGGCTCGCCAAATGGTCCCTGGACCCTCCCCAACGCGCGCATGGGGCCCAGTGACCACGTGCGGAGTCCCAGCGGCTCGCCAAACGGTCCATGACACCTCCCCAGCGCACGCACGGAAACTAGCGATCCCACGCAGGCTCCCAGCGGCTCGCCAAATGGTCCCTGGCACCTACCCAGTACGCGCATAGGGCCCAGCAACCCCGCGTGGGGACTCAGCGGCTCGCCTTATGGTCCCTGGCACCTCCCCAGTGCGCGCACGGACACCAACGACCCCGCACGGGGTCCCAGCGACTCGCCAAATGGTCCCTGACATCTCACCAGCCGCCGACTGAAACCCAGCGATCCCACGCTGAGGTCCCAGCGGCTTGCCAAATGGTCCCTGGCACATCCCCAGCACGCGAACTGGGCCCAGCGACCCAGCGCATGGTCCCAGCGGCTCGCCAAATGGTCCCTGGACCCTCCCCAACGCGTGACCACGCGCGGAGTCCCAGCGTCTTTCCTAATGGTCCCTGGCAACTCCCCACTGTGCGCAGATATGCCAGCGACTTCGCGGGTGATCCAAGTGGTTTGCCAAACACCCGATGGCATTTCTTAGCGCACTGGACCCAGCGACCCTGTGCGGTCCGGTCGCCAAACAGTCTCTGGTGCCGACCCAGAGTGCGACGGGCCACAGCGCGACCCCTGCACGAGATCCCATCTCCTCGCCAAATACTCCCCTGGCACCTCCCCAGCATGCGAACGGACACTAGCGACCCGACGCTGGGTCCCAAGCGGCTGCCAAACGGTCCTGGCACCTCCCAGCGGTGCATGGACACTCAGCGACCCCACGCCGGGTCTCAGCTGCTCGCCAAACGGTCCCTGGCACCTCCCAGTGCGCGAACAAGGCCCAGCGAACCCGCAAGGGATCCAAGCGGCTCGCCAAATGGTCCTGGCCACCCAAGCAGCGTGCACTGGGCCCATCGACCCAGCCGCGAGGGTCCCAGCTGCCTGCCAAACTGTCTCTGGCACCTCCCCAGCGTGGCGCACGGCTCCAGAGACCCTGCGCTGGGTCCGAGCGGCTCGCCAAATGGTCCCTGGCACCTCCCCAGCACGCACACATTGACCCAAGCGACTTCGTGGCGCCCCAGCGACTTTCGCCAAATGGTACGTGGCACCTCCCAGGGGAGCGACGTCACCCAGCGCGACCTTACGCAAGGTCCCAGCAGCTCGCCAAATGATCCCTGGCACCTCCCCAGCGAGCGCAGTCTCCAGCTTCCTCGCGCAGGGTCCCAGTGGCTTGTCAAATGGTCCGTGGCACCTCCCAGCGAGCGCACGTGCCCCAGTGACCTCACGCAAGGTCCCAGCTGCTCGCCAAATGAACCCTGGCACATCCCCAGTGCACACACGGGCACCAGCGACCCTGTGCAGGAATCCCAGCGGCTCGCCAAATGGTCCCTGGCACCTACCTAGCACGCACACAGGGCCCAGCAACCCTGCACGTGGTGCCAGCGGCTCGCCAAACCGTCCCTAGCGCCTCCCCAGCATGCGCTTGGGCCCCAGTGACCCAGCACGGGGTCCCAGTTGCTCGCCAAATGGTCCCTGGCACCTCACCAGCACGTGCACGGGCCCCATCGACCCCGTGCAGGAATCCCAGCAGCACGCCAAACGGTCCCTGGCACCTCCCCAGCCTTGCACAGGCCCAGCGACCACGCTGGGGGGTCCCAGGGTTCGCCAAATGATCCCTGGCACCTCCACAGTACCAAGACTGGCCCCAGCGACCCCGCACGGGATCCCAGCTGCTCGCCAAATGGTCCCTGGCACCTACCAGGCGCGTGCACAAGGCCCAGCAATCCCCGCGCGGGGTCCCAGCGGCTCGCCAAATACTCCCTGGCACCTCCCCAGCGTGCGCACAGGACCCAGCAGCCCAGCGCGGGGTCCCAGTGACTCGCCAAACGGTCCGTGGCACGATCCCAGCGAGCGCACGTGCCCCAGCGACCTCACGCAAGGTCCCAGCGGCTCGCCAAACGGTCCCTGGCACCTCCCCAGCGCGCGAACGGGCCCCAGCGACCACGTGTGGGGTCCCAGGGTTTCGCCACACCATCCCTGGCACCTCCCCAGCACGCGGATGAGCCCCAGGGACACCGCACGGGGTCCGAGCAGCTCGCCAAGTACTCCCTGGCACCTCCCCAGTGTGCGCACAGGGCCCAGCAGCCCAGCAGCCCAGCGAGGGGTCCCAGTGACTCGCCAAACGGTCCTTGGTATGACCCCAGCGAGCTCATGAGCCCCAGCGACCTCACGCAAGGTCCCAGCGACTCGCCAAATGATCCCTGGCTCCTCCCCAGCGCCAAGCCTACACTTAGCGACCCCCACACGGTGTCCCAGCTGCTTGCCAAACGTTCCTGGCACCTCTCCAGCGCATGGATGGACACTAAGCGACCCCACGCAGGGTCCCAGCAGCACGCCAAATGGTCCCTGGCACCTCCCAGTGCCCCGCGGGCCCCAGCGACCACGCGTGGGGGTCCCAGGGTTTCGCCAAACCTTCCCTGGCATCTCCCCAGCACGCGGATGAGCCCCAGCGACACCGCACGGGGTCCCAGCTGCTGGCCATATGATCCCTAGCACCTCCTTAGCCTGTACACAGACACAAACGACCTCACGCTGGGTCCCAACAGCTCGCCAAACGGTCCCTGGTACCTACCCAGCGAGCGACGATACCAGCGACCCAGATCTACCAAACGGTCCCTGGCCCATCGCGGGTCCCCAGCATCCCAGAGGCTCGCCAAATGATCCCTGGCACCTCCCCATCCCTTAACGATGCCCAGCGACCAGCGAGGTCCCATCGGAATGGTCCCTGGCCCCCCCCCACGCCGCATGGGGGGACCAGCAACCCCTCATGGAGTCCCAGTGGCTCGCCAAATGGTCCCTGGCACCTCCCCACCCAGCGGGCGCGACAAGAGATGTCCCAGCTAGCTTGCCAAATGGTCCTGGCACCAGGGGTCCCAGCGCCTCACCCAATCACCAAAAGTCCCTGGCACCAGGTGCCCCAGGGCACATCGAACCCAATAAGGGGTCCCAGTGCAAATGGTCCCTGGCACCCCCCAGCTCAAGACGGGCCCCCAGCGACGCCCAGCTGCTTCCCAGTTGACAAATGGTCCCTGGCACATCCCCAGCACGCCGCACACAGGCCCAGCAACCCCACGCTGGGTCCCAGCTTACCCAGGTCCCTGGCACCTCCCCCAGCGAAAGCACGGTCCCAGCAACCCCACAGGGTCCCAGCGGCTTGCCAAATGGTCCCTGGCACCCCCCAGCATGCTAACGGGCCCAGCAACCCAGCTGGGTCCCAGCGGCTCGCCAAATGGTCCCTGGACCCTCCCCAAGCGTCGCAAGAGATGGGGTCCAGTGACCACGCAGGAGTCCCAGCTGCTCGCTAAATGATCCCTGGCACCTCCCAGCAGCAACCCCAGCAACCCCGCCAAACGGTTCCCAGCCCCACGACAAATGGTCCCTGGCACCTCCCCAGTGCGGTCTGGCGACGGGCACCAGCCCCCCGACCCCGCAGGGGTCCCAGCAGCTCGCCAAACGGGGTCCATGGCACCTCCCCAGCACGCACGACGAAGCCAGCGATCCCACGCAGGTCCCAGCTGCTCGCCAAATGGTCCCTGGCACCTACCCAGCACGCCGATAGGGCCCAGCAACCCTGCATGGGGACTCAGCGTCAGCGCTTTATGGTCCCTGGCACCTCCCCAGTGCGCCAAGACGACACCAACGACCCCACGGGGTCCCAGCGACTCGCCAAATGGTCCCTGACATCTCACCAGCGCCGCACTGCTGAAACTAGCGATCCCACGCGAGGGTCCCAGCGGCTTGCCAAATGGTCCCTGGCACATCCCCAGCACGCATGAACTGGGCCCAGCGACCCAGCGCATGGTCCCAGCAGCTCGCCAAATGGTCCCTGGACCCTCCCCAACGCCAACCACGCCAGAGAGTCCCAGCGCTCTTTCCTAATGGTCCCTGGCACCTCCCCACTGTGGCGATGGGCGCCAGCGACTTCACACAAGTGATCCAAGTGGCTTGCCAAACACCCGATGGCATTTCCCCAAGCGCCCAGAGACTGGACCCAGCGACCCTGTGCGAAGTCCCAGCTCGCAAACAGTCTCTGGTGCCGACCCAGAGTGCGCCGGGCCAGCGACCCAAGACGAGATCCCATCTCCTCGCCAAATACTCCCTGGCACCTCCCCCAGCATGCGAAACGGGCACTAGCGACCCGACGCTGGGTCCCAGCGGCTCGCCAAACGGTCCTTGGCACCTCCCAGCGGTGCATGGACACTAGCGACCCCACGCTGGGTCTCAGCGGCTCGCCAAACGGTCCCTGGCACCTCCCCAGTGCGCTTTAACAAGGTCCAGCGAACCCCGCGGGATCCAAGCTGCTCGCCAAATGGTCCCTGGCCCTCCCAGCACACGTGCACTGGGCCCATCGACCCCGCGCAGGGTCCCAGCGGCTCGCCAAATGGTCCCTGGCACCTACCCAGCACGCGCACAGGACCCAGTAACCACTCTTGGGGTCCCAGCAGCTCGCAAATGGTCCGGTGGCACATCCCCAGCGCGCACATGGGGCCCAGCGAACCCGGGACGGGTCCCAGAGGATCGCCAATGGTCCCTGGCACCTCACCAGCATGCACATCGGCCCAGCAGCACCCCGTGGGGGTCCCAGAGGCTCGCCAAATGGTCCCTGGCTCCTACCCAGCATGCGCACAGGGTCCAGCAACCATGCGCGGGGTCCCAGCGGCTCGCTAGTGGTCCCTGGCACATCCCCCAGCGCACGCACGGGCCCCAGCGACTTCGCGCGGGGACCCAGCGGCTCGCCAAATGGTCCCTGGCACCTCCTCAGCACGCGCACTTGCACCAGAGACCCTGCGCATGGTCAGAGCGGCTCTCCAAATGGTCCCTGGCACCTCCCCAGCGAGCGCACGGGCACAGTGACCTCAAGACAGAGTCCCAGCAGCTCGCCAAATGGTGCCTGGTACATCACCAGCGCGCACAGGCCTTTAGCGCCTTCCGAAGAAGGTCCCAGTGGCTCGCCAAATGGTCCCTCGCCCCTCCTCAGCGTGCGCACGGGCCCCAGCGACCCAGTACAGGTTCCCAGCTGTTGGCCAAATTGTCCCTGGCACCTACCCAGCACGTGCATTGGAGCCCGCGAACTTGCGCAGGGTCACAGCGGCTCGCCAAACAGTCCCTGGCACCTCCCCAACGCACGTACGGGCCCCAGCGACAGAGTTCGGCTTCCCAGCGGCTCGCCAAATGGTCCCTGGCACCTACCCAGCACACGCACAGGGCCCAGTAACCACTCTTGGGGTCCCAGCGGCTCGCAAATGGTCCGTGGCACATCCCCAGCCCATGGGGGCCCAGCGAACCTGCATGGGTCCCAGAGGATCGCCAATGGTCACTGGCACCTCACCAGCATGCACTGGCCCCCAGCAACCCCGGGCAAGGGGTCCCAGAGGCTCGCCAAATGGTCCCTGGCACCTCCCCAGCACGTGCATTGGAGCCCGCTGGTTGGCAGCAGGGTCACAGCGCTCGCCAAACAGTCCCTGGCACCTCCCCAATGCACGTATGGGCCCCAGCGACAGAGTTCGGCTTCCCAGCAGCTCGCCAAATGGTCCCTGGCACCTACCCAGCACCCGCACAGGCCCAGTAACCACTCTTGGGGTCCCAGCGGCTCGCAAATGGTCCGTGGGCACATCCCCAGCATGACATGGGCCCCAGCAACCCGCAAGGGGTCCCAGAGGCTCGCCAAATGGTCCCCTGGCTCCTACCCAGCATGCGACAGGGTCCAGCAACCATGCGCTGGGTCCCAGCGATCGCTAATGGTCCCTGGCACATCCCCCAGCGCGACGACACGGGCCCCAGCGACTGCTGGGGACCCAGCGGCTCGCCAAATGGTCCCTGGCACCTCCTCAGCACGCAGAGACTTGCACCAGAGACCCTGGCGCATGGTCAGAGCGGCTCTCCAAATGGTCCCTGGCACCTCCCCCAGCGAAGCGCACGGGCACAGTGACCTCGCACAGAGTCCCAGCAGCTCGCCAAATGGTGCCTGGTATATCACCAGCGACAGGCCCCAGCGACTTCGAAGGGTCCCAGTGGCTCGCCAAATGGTCCCTCGCCTCCTCAGCAGGTGCACGGGCCCATCGAACACCAACGGGGGTCTCGGCGGCTCGTCAAACTTTCCCAGGCACCTCCCCAGTTCACGCACTGGACGCAGCAACCCTACGAGGGGTGCCAGCGGCTTTCCAAAAGGTCATTGGCACCTCCGCAGTGCGCGCACAAGGCCCAGCAACTACGCGCAGGGTCCCAGCGGCTCGCCAAATGATCCCTGGCACCTCCCCAGTGTGCGCACAGGGCCCAGCAGCCCAGCAGCCCAGCGCGGGGTCCCAGTGACTCGTCAAACGGTCCTTGCACCGACCCCAGCAAGCTCATGTGCCCCAGCGAAAACCACGAAGGTCCCAGCGGCTCGCCAAATGATCCCTGGCACCTCCCAGCGAGCGCCGCCAGACACCAGCGACCCCCACACGGTGTCCCAGCTGCTTGCCAAATGTTCCCTGGCACCTCCCCAGTGCGCGCACGGGCCCCAGCGACCACGCGTGGGGTCCCAGGGGTTCGCCAAACCTTCCCTGGCGTCTCCCCAGCACGCGGATGAGCCCCAGCGACACCGCACGGGGTCCCAGCAGCTCGCCAAGTACTCCCTGGCACCTCCCCAGTGTGCGCACAGGGCCCAGCAGCCCAGCAGCCCAGCGGTCCCAGTGACTCGCCAAACGGTCCTTGGCACGACCCCAGCAAGCGCACGTGCCCCAGCGACCTCACGCAAGGTCCCAGCGGCTCGCCAAATGATCCCTGGCACCTCCCCAGCGCGCGCCCGTACACTAGCGACCCCACGCGGTGTCCCAGCTGCTTGCCAAACGTTCCCTGGCACCTCCCCAGCGCACGGATGGACACTAGCGACCCCACGCGGGGTCCCAGCAACACGCCAAACGGTCCCTGGCACCTCCCCAGCGAGCAGCGTGGGGTCCCGGCCCCAGCGACACCCCCAGCGACGGGGTCCCAGCTGCTGGCCATATGATCCCTAGCACCTCATTAGCCTGTACACGGACACAAGTGACCTCACGCTGGGTCCCAGCAGCTTGCCAAACGGTCCCTGGTACCTACCCAGCGATCGCCACGGGACACCAGCGACCCCTACGCGGGTCCCAGCATCTCGCCAAACGGTCCCTGGCACCTCCCCAGTGCGAGCACGGACCCAGTGACTTCAGCCCGGGTCCCAGAGGCTTGCCAAACTGTCCATGGCACCCCCATCCCCAGCGCGACTGGAGCCAGCGACCAGCGGGGTCCCAGCGGCTCGCCAAATGGTCCCTTGGGCCTCCCAGTGAGGGATGCAACAAGACGGGCCCCAGAGGCTCGCCAAATGGTCCCTGGCACCTCCCCAGCACGCATTGGAGCCCGGGTCCTGCGAGGGGTCACAGCGTTGCCAAACAGTCCCTGGCACCTCCCCAACGCACGCACGGGCCCCAGCGACAGAGTTCGGGGTTCCCAGCTGCTCACCAAATGGTCCCTGGCACCTCCCCAGCACGCCAAGACAGGGCCCAGTAACCACTCTTGGGGTCCCAGCGGCTCGGCAAATGGTCCCTGGCACATCCCCAGCGCGACATGGGGCACAGCTAACCCGCACGGGTCCCAGAGGATCGCCAATGGTCCCTGGCACCTCACCAGCATGCACACGGGCCCCAGCAACCCCGCGGCGGGTCCCAGAGGCTCGCCAAATGGTCCCTGGCACCTCCCCAGCATGCGCACAGGGTCCAGCAACCATGCGCTGGGTCCCAGCGCTCACTAAATGGTCCCTGGCACATCCCCAGTGCACGACGGGCCCCAGCGATTGGCGGTGGGGACCCAGCGGCACGCCAAATGGTCCCTGGCACCTCCTCAGCACGCCAAGACTTGCACCAGAGACCCCGCGCATGGTCAGAGCGGTTCAAATGGTCCCTGGCACCTCCCAGCGAGCCACGACGGGCACAGTGACCTCAGGACAGAGTCCCAGCAGCTCGCCAAATGGTGCCTGGTACATCACCAGCAGCACAGGCCTTAGCGACTGAAGGGGTCCCAGTGGCTCGCCAAATGGTCCCTCGCCCCTCAGCGTGAGAACGGGCCCCCAACGACCCAGTACAGGTTCCCAGCTGCTGGCCAAATGGTCCCTGGCACCTCCCCAGCAGCCAAGACGCACTAGCTGTAATCCCCGAGTGGGGTCCCAGTGACTGCCAAATGGTCCCTGGCACCTACCCAGCATGCAACAGGGCCCAGCAACCCCGCGCGGGGTGCCAGCGGCTCGCCAGCGGCTCGCCAAATCGTCCCTTGGGCTCACCGAGGCACCAGACGGGCCCCAGCGGCTCGCCAAATGGTCCCTGGCACCTCCCCCAGCACGCCAAGACGCACCAGCGACCCCAGTGGGGTCCCAGTGATTCGGCCAAATGGTCCCTGGCACCTACCCAGCATGCACACAGGGCCCAGCAACCCCGCGCGGGGTGCCAGCGGCTCGCCAGCGGCTCGCCAAATCGCCCCTTGGGCTACCGAGGGCGACCCGGCCCCAGCTGCTGCTCGCCAAATGGTCCCTGGCACCTCCCAGCACGCATTGGAGCCCAGCGAACCCCAGCGGGGTCACAGAAGCCGCCAAACAGTCCCTGGCACCTCCCCAACGCATGAACAAGGCCCCAGCGACAGAGTTCGGGAAGCGGCTCGCCAAATGGTCCCTGGCACCTCACTCAGCACGCCAGCACAGGGCCCAGTAACCACTTTGGGGTCCCAGCGTGCTCGCAAATGGTCCGTGGCACATCCCCAGCGCGCACATGGGGCCCAGCGAACCCGCACGGGGTCCCAGAGGATCGCCACGGTCCCTGGCACCTCACCAGCATGCACACGGGGCCCCAGCAACCCCCGCAAGGGGTCCCAGAGGCTCGCCAAATTGTCCCTGGCTCCTACCCAGCATGCGCACAGGGTCCAGCAACCATGCGCGGGGTCCCAGCGGCTCGCTAATGGTCCCTGGCACATCCCCAGCGACGCGACAGGGCCCCAGCGACTTCAATCTGGGACCCAGCAGCTCGCCAAATGGTCCCTGGCACCTCCTCAGCATGCACACTTGCACCAGAGACCCTGCGCATGGTCAGAGCGGCTCTCCAAATGGTCCCTGGCACCTCCCCAGCGAGCGCACGGGCACAGTGACCTCGCACAGAGTCCCAGCAGCTCGCCAAATGGTGCCTGGTACATCACCAGCGCGCGCACAGGCCTTAGCGTCTTCGAGCGGGGTCCCAGTGGCTCGCCAAATGGTCCCTCGCCCCTCCTCAGCGTGCGCACGGGCCCCAGCGACCCAGTACAGGTTCCCAGCTGTTGGCCAAATTGTCCCTGGCACCTACCCAGCACGTGCATTGGAGCCCGCGAACTTGAAAGGGGTCACAGCTGCTCGCCAAACAGTCCCTGGCACCTCCCCAACGCACGTACGGGCCCCAGCGACAGAGTTCGGCTTCCCAGCGGCTCGCCAAATGGTCCCTGGCACCTACCCAGCACACGCACAGGGCCCAGTAACCACTCTTGGGGTCCCAGCGGCTCGCAAATGGTCCGTGGCACATCCCCAGCGCGCACATGGGGCCCAGCGAACCTGCACGGGGTCCCAGAGGATCGCCAATGGTCACTGGCACCTCACCAGCATGCACTCGGGCCCCAGCAACCCCGTGCGGGGTCCCAGAGGCTCGCCAAATGGTCCCTGGCACCTCCCCAGCACGTGCATTGGAGCCCGCGAAGTTGCGCAGGGTCACAGCGGCTCGCCAAACAGTCCCTGGCACCTCCCCAATGCACGTACGGGCCCCAGCGACAGAGTTCGGCTTCCCAGCAGCTCGCCAAATGGTCCCTGGCACCTACCCAGCACCCGCACAGGGCCCAGTAACCACTCTTGGGGTCCCAGCGGCTCGCAAATGGTCCGTGGCACATCCCCAGCGCGCACATGGGCCCCAGCAACCCCGTGCGGGGTCCCAGAGGCTCGCCAAATGGTCCCTGGCTCCTACCAGCATGCACAGGGTCCAGCAACCATGCGCGGGGTCCCAGCGGCTCGCTAATGGTCCCTGGCACCTCCCAAGCACGCACGGGCCCCAGCGACTTCGCTGGGACCCAGCGGCTCGCCAAATGGTCCCTGGCACCTCCTCAGCACGCGCACTTGCACCAGAGACCCTGCGCATGGTCAGAGCGGCTCTCCAAATGGTCCCTGGCACCTCCCCAGCGAGCGCACGGGCACAGTGACCTCGCACAGAGTCCCAGCAGCTCGCCAAATGGTGCCTGGTACATCACCAGCGCCAAGACAGGCCTTTAGCGACTTCGGAATGGGTCCCAGTGGCTCGCCAAATGGTCCCTCGCCCCTCCTCAGCAGGTGCACGGGGCCCATCGAACCCAACGGGGCCGGGGCTCAAAACTTTCCCAGGCACCTCCCCAGCTCACGCACTGGACGCAGCAACCCTATTTGAGGGGTGCCAGCGGCTTTCCAAAAGGTCATTGGCACCTCCGCAGTGCGCGCGCACAAGGCCCAGCAACCACGCCACAGGGTCCCAGCGGCTCGCCATCCCTGGCACCTCCCCAGTGTGCGATTGGCCCAGCAGCCCAGCAGCCCAGTCCCCAGTGACTCGCAAACGGTCCTGCAGGCGACCCCAGCAAGCCCAGTGCACAGCTAAATCCAGCAGCCCCAAATGATCCCTGGCACCTCCCCAGCACAGCGACAGGGCCCAGCGAAACCACACGGTGTCCCAGCTGCTTGCCAAATGTTCCCTGGCACCTCCCCAGTAAGTGCACGGGCCCCAGCCCACGGGGGGTCCCAGGGGTTCGCTTAAACCTTCCCTGGCGCCTCCCCAGCACGCCGGATGAGCCCCAGCGACACCGCACGGGGTCCCAGCAGCTCGCCAATACCTCCCTGGCACCTCCCCAGTGTGCACAGGGCCCAGCAGCCCAGCAGCCCAGCGCGGGGTCCCAGTGACTCGCCAAACGGTCCTTGGCACGACCCCAGCAAGCGCACGTGCCCCAGCGACCTCACGCAAGGTCCCAGCGGCTCGCCAAATGATCCCTGGCACCTCCCCAGCTCATGCGACACTAGCGACCCCACGCGGTGTCCCAGCTGCTTGCCAAACGTTCCCTGGCACCTCCCCAGCGCACGGATGGACACTAGCGACCCCACGCGGGGTCCCAGCAACACGCCAAACGGTCCCTGGCACCTCCCCAGTGCGCGCACGGGCCCCAGCGACACCGCACGGGGTCCCAGCTGCTGGCCATATGATCCCTAGCACCTCATTAGCCTGTACACGGACACAAGTGACCTCACGCTGGGTCCCAGCAGCTTGCCAAACGGTCCCTGGTACCTACCCAGCGATCGCACGGACACCAGCGACCCCATGCGGGGTCCCAGCATCTCGCCAAACGGTCCCTGGCACCTCCCCAGTGTGCGCACGAGACCCAGTGACTTCGCGCGTGGTCCAAGTGGCTTGCCAAACTGTCCATGGCACATCCCCAGCGCGCGCACTGGAGCCAGCGACCTTGCGCGGGGTCCCAGCGGCTCGCCAAATCGTCCCTTGGGCCTACCGAGGGCGCGCACGGGCCCCAGAGGCTCGCCAAATGGTCCCTGGCACCTCCCCAGCACGTGCATTGGAGCCCGCGAACTTGCGCAGGGTCACAGCGGCTCGCCAAACAGTCCCTGGCACCTCCCCAACGCACGTACGGGCCCCAGCGACAGAGTTCGGCTTCCCAGCGGCTCGCCAAATGGTCCCTGGCACCTACCCAGCACGCGCACAGGGCCCAGTAACCACTCTTGGGGTCCCAGCGGCTCGCAAATGGTCCGTGGCACATCCCCAGCGCGCACATGGGGCACAGCGAACCCGCACGGGGTCCCAGAGGATCGCCAATGGTCCCTGGCACCTCACCAGCATGCACACGGGCCCCAGCAACCCCGCAATGGGTCCCAGAGGCTCGCCAAATGGTCCCTGGCTCCTACCCAGCATGCGCACAGGGTCCAGCAACCATGCGCGGGGTCCCAGCGGCTCACTAATGGTCCCTGGCACATCCCCCAGTGCACGCACGGGCCCCAGCGACTTCGCGTGGGGACCCAGCGGCTCGCCAAATGGTCCCTGGCACCTCCTCAGCACGCGCACTTGCACCAGAGACCCTGCGCATGGTCAGAGCGGCTCTCCAAATGGTCCCTGGCACCTCCCCAGCGAGCGCACGGGCACAGTGACCTCGCACAGAGTCCCAGCAGCTCGCCAAATGGTGCCTGGTACATCACCAGCGCGCGCACAGGCCTTAGCGACTTCGAGCGGGGTCCCAGTGGCTCGCCAAATGGTCCCTCGCCCCTCCTCAGCGTGAGAACGGGCCCCAACGACCCAGTACAGGTTCCCAGCTGCTGGCCAAATGGTCCCTGGCACCTCCCCAGCACGCGCACGCACCAGCGACCCCGAGTGGGGTCCCAGTGACTCGCCAAATGGTCCCTGGCACCTACCCAGCATGCACACAGGGCCCAGCAACCCCGCAGCACAGGCTAGCTGTCGCCAGCTGCTCGCCAAATCGTCCCTTGCCTACCGAGGGCAAGACGGGCCCCAGCGGCTCGCCAAATGGTCCCTGGCACCTCCCCAGCACGCGCACGCACCAGCGACCCCGAGTGGGGTCCCAGTGACTCGCCAAATGGTCCCTGCACCTACCCAGCACGCACACAGGGCCCAGCAACCCCGCGCGGGGTGCCAGCGGCTCGCCAAATCGTCCCTTGGGCCTACCGAGGGCGCGCACGGGCCCCAGCGGCTCGCCAAATGGTCCCTGGCACCTCCCCAGCACGTGCATTGGAGCCCGCGAACTTGCGCAGGGTCACAGAAGCTCGCCAAACAGTCCCTGGCACCTCCCCAACGCACGTACGGGCCCCAGCGACAGAGTTCGGCTTCCCAGCGGCTCGCCAAATGGTCCCTGGCACCTACTCAGCACGCGCACAGGGCCCAGTAACCACTCTTGGGGTCCCAGCGGCTCGCAAATGGTCCGTGGCACATCCCCAGCGCGCACATGGGGCCCAGCGAACCCGCACGGGGTCCCAGAGGATCGCCAATGGTCCCTGGCACCTCACCAGCATGCACACGGGCCCCAGCAACCCCGTGCGGGGTCCCAGAGGCTCGCCAAATGGTCCCTGGCTCCTACCCAGCATGCGCACAGGGTCCAGCAACCATGCGCGGGGTCCCAGCGGATCGCTAATGGTCCCTGGCACATCCCCCCAGCGACGCGACGGGCCCCAGCGACTCTCGCCAGCGGGACCCAGCGGCTCGCCAAATGGTCCCTGGCACCTCCTCAGCACGCACACTTGCACCAGAGACCCCAAGCATGGTCAGAGCGGCTCTCCAAATGGTCCCTGGCACCTCCCAGCGAGCGCACGGGCACAGTGACCTCAAGACAGAGTCCCAGCAGCTCGCCAAATGGTGCCTGGTACATCACCAGCGGCACAGCCTTAGCGACTTCGAGCGGGGTCCCAGTGGCTCGCCAAATGGTCCCTCGCCTCCCTCAGCAGGTGCACGGGCCCATCGAACCCAACGGGGGTCCCAGCTCGTCAAACTTTCCCAGGCACCTCCCCAGCTCACGCACTGGACGCAGCGACCCTGGCAAGGGCGCCAGCGGCTTTTCCAAAAGGTCACTGGCACCTCCGCAGTGCACGCACAAGGCCCAGCAACTACGCTCGGGGTCCCAGCGGCTCACAAATGGTCCCTGGCACATCCCCAGCGCGAGCACGACACTAGCAACCCCACGCAGGGATCCCAGCGGATCGCCAAATGGTCCCTGGCACCTCCCAGCTTGCCAGAGACCCTACATGGTCAGACACTCCAGGTCCCTGGCACCCCCACACGGTGTCCCAGCTGCTTGCCAAATGTTCCCTGGCACCTCCCCAGCGCCAGGCACCCTAGCACGGGCCCCAGCGACCACGGTCCCCGCACCTCCTCAGCGTCCCAGGGGTTCGCCAAACCTTCCCTGGCACCTCCCCAGCACGCGGATGAGCCCCAGCACCCGCAGTGACGGGGTCCCAGCAGCTCGCCAAGTACTCCCTGGCACCTCCCCAGTGTGCGCACAGGGCCCAGCAGCCCAGCAGCCCAGCGCTGGGTCCCAGTGACCCGCCAAACGGTCTTTTCCCACGACCCCAGCAAGCGCATGCACACGGCCCCAGCGACCTCACGCCAGGTCCCAGCGGCTCGCCAAATGATCCCTGGCACCTCCCCAGCGCGTGGGCCGCACACAAAATGGTCCCTGGCACCCCACGCGGTGTCCCAGCTGCTCGCCAAACGGTCCCTGGCACCTCCCATCGCGCGAGCACGGACACTAGCAACCCCACCTACAGGGTCCCAGAGGTTGGGGTCCCAGCCGCCAAATGATCCCTGGCACCTCCACAGCACGCCGCGATGGGGCCCCAGCGACACCATGCGGGGTCACAGTGTCTCGCCAAACGGTCCCTGAAACCTCCCCAGCATGCGCACGGGCCCCAGCGACTTCGCGTGTGGTCCCAGCGGCTCGCTGCCAAACTGTCCATGGCACATCCCCAGCATGCGCACTGGAGCCAGCGACCTTCTTGCTGGGTCCCAGCGGCTCGCCAAATGATCCCTGGCACCCCTCAGCAGCATGCATGCCCACGGGCCCCAAATGGTCCCTGGCACCCCCCAGCGGGATCCCAGCGGCTCAGTGACCAAATGGTCCCAGCATCTACAAATGGTGCCTGGTACACAAGGCCCAGCAAACCCCGCCCTCCTCAGGGGTCCCAGCAGCTCGGGTCCAAAAACTCCCAGGCACCTCCCCAGCGCACTGTGCGATTAGGGCCCAGCAGCCGAAGCGGGGTCCCAGTGACTTCGCCAAACGCTCCCCTGGCACCTCCCCATCACGAGCACGGACACTAGCAACCCCACGCAGGGTCCCAGAGGCTCGCCAAATGATCCCTGGCACCTCCACAGCACGCGCGACACCCCCAGCGACACCATGCGGGGTCCCAGCTGCCCTCCCAGCCAAACGGTCCCTGAAAACCTCCCTCCCAGGGTTCGCCAAACCCCCAGCCCCAGCGACTGAGCCCCAGCGACACGTGGTCCAAGGTCCCAGCAGCTGCCAAACTGTCCATGGCACATCCCCAGCCCAGCAGCCCAGCTGGGTCCCAGGAGCCAAACGGTCGGCACCCCCAGCAAGCGCACGTCCCAACCCACGCGGTCCCAGCTCGCCAAATGGTCCCTGGCACCTCCCCAGCAGCGTGTGCGCGACACAGGGCCCAGCAGCCCTGGCACCTGGGTCCCAGTGACTCGCCCCAAACAGTCCCTGGCATGGCACCTCCCAGCGCGGGTCAACGGGTCCCCAAACCACCACAGCATGCGCCTTACGGGTCCCAGGGGTTCGCCAAACCTCCCCTGGCACCTCCACAGCATGCGCCACGGGCCCCAGCGACACCGCACAGATCGGGATCCCAGCGCTCGCCAAATGATCCCTGGCACCTCCCCAGCCCAGCAAACCCCGGCGCGGGTCCCAGGGCCCAGCAGCCCAGGGCCCAGTCCCAGCCACCAAACGGTCCCAGTGGCATCCCTCAGCGAGCAGCACGGTCCCCAGCAACCCCACGTCCCAGCTGGCTGCCAAATGATCCCTGGCACCTCCTCCCAGCGCCCAGTCCCCACGCGGTCCCAGCTGCTTGCCAAACGTTCCCTGGCACCTCCCCAAACGCATGGATGGACACTGCTGGAGCCAGCACGCTGGGTCCCAGCAGCAAGCCAAACGGTCCCTGGCACCTCCCAGTGGCCCAGCAGCCCAGCCCCAGTGACTCACCAAACGTGGGGTCCCAGGGGCAACGGGCCAAACCTTCCTCCCAGGTGTTTCCTGGCACCTCCAGCACGGATGAGCCCCCAACGACACCAAATGATCCCTGGCACCTCCCAGGGTCCCAGCAGCCCAGGCCCAACGGCTCACCAAACGTCCGTGGCATGATCCTAGCACCCAGCTTAGCCTGGCACCTCCCAGCATGCGTGCCCAGTCAAATGCTGGGTCCCAGCAGCTTGCCAAACGTTCCCTGGCACCTCCCCAGCGCATGGATGGACACCACCCCCACGCGGGGTCCCAGCAGCAAGCCAAACGGTCCCTGGCACCTCCCCAGTGCGTGCACAGACCCCAGCGACCACGCGTGGGGTCCCAGGGGTTCGCCAAACCTTCCCTGGTGTTTCCCCAGCACGCGGATGAGCCCCAGCGACACCGCACTCGGTCCCAGCTGCTGGCCATATGATCCCTAGCACCTCCTTAGCCTGTACACGGACACTAGCAACCTCATGCTAGGTCCCAGCAGCTCGCCAGACAGTCCCTGGTACCTACCCAGCGAGCGCACGGACACTAGCGACCCCATGCGGGGTCCCAGCATTTCACCAAACGGTCCCTGGCACCTCCCAGCGTGCGACAGGCCCCAGGGGAGCCATACGACGGGTTCCTTGCTGCTCGCCAAATGGTCCCTGGCACCTCCACAGCACGTGCACAAGGCCCAGCAACCCTGTACGGGGTCCCAGCAGCTCGCCAAATAGTCCCTAGCACCTCCCAGGCATGCGCACAGGGCCCAGCAGCCCCGCGCGGGGTCCCAGCGGCTCGCCAAAATATTCCTGGCACCTCGCCAGCATGCGCACAGGGCTCAGTGACCCCGCACAGTGTCCCAGCAGCTCGGCAAACAGTCCCTGGAACTTCCCCAGCATGCACATCGGCCCCAGCGACCCAGTGCGGGTCCTGCGGCTCACCAAAAGGTTCCTGGTACGCCCCCAGTGGACGACTATCTGCCCAGCTCACGCACTGGCCCAGCGACCGC
This sequence comes from Huso huso, assembly GCA_036884735.1. Classification (NCBI taxonomy): domain Eukaryota; kingdom Metazoa; phylum Chordata; class Actinopteri; order Acipenseriformes; family Acipenseridae; genus Huso; species Huso huso. The sequence continues at coordinate 50,518 of JAHFZB010000327.1, forward strand.
ACGCGGGGTCCCAGCGGCTCACCAAACGGTCCCTAGCACATCCCCAGCAGAAGCACGGGCCCAGCGACCACCATCCCAGCAGCTCGACAAATACTCTCTGACACCTCCCCAGGACGCACACTGGGCCCAGCGACCCCTTGTGGGGTCCCAGCGTCTCGCCAAATGGTCCCTGGCACCTCCCCAGCGTGCGCAAGGGCCAAAGCGACTTCGCGAGTGGTCCAAGCGGCTTGCCAAACTGTCCATGGCACATCTCCAGCGCACGCATGGGCCCCAGCGACCCAGTGCGGGGTCCCAGCGGCTCGCCGAACGGCCCCTGGCACCTCCCCAGCGCAAGCACGGACACGAGCAACCCCACGCAGGGTCCCAGCGGCTCGCCAAACCGTCCCTGTCGCCACCCCAGCAAACGCACAGGCCCCAGGGAGCCCGCACGGGTTCCTTGCTGCTCGCCAAATGGTCCCTGGCACCTCCACAGCACGCGCACGGGCCCCAGCGACACCGCGGGGTCCCAGCGGCTCACCAAATGGTCCCTGGCACCTACCCAGCACGTGCACAAGGCCCAGCAACCCCGTGCGGGGTCCCAGCAGCTCGCCAAATAGTCCCTAGCACCTCCCCAGCGTGCGTGCACAGGGCCCAGCAGCCCAGCACGGGTCCCAGTGGCTCGCCAAACCGCACCTGGCGCCTCTCTCAGCGCGCACGGGCACCAGCAACCCCGCGCAGAGTCCCAGCGGCTCTCCAAATGGTCCCTGGCACCTTCCTTGAGCGCAACGGCCCCAGCAACCCCACGTTGGGTCCCAGTGGCTCGCCAAACGGTCCCTAGCACCACCCCAGCGCGTGCACGGACACTAGCGACCCCGCCAAACCCCAGCGGCTCGCCAAATGGTCACTGGCACCTCCCCAGCATGCGCTCAAATACCCCAGTGACCCTGCGCGGAGTCCCTGCGGCTCACCAAACGGTCCCTGGTACATCCCCAGCAAACGCACAGGGCCCAGCGACCCCACGCAGGGTCCCAGCAGCTCACCAAATGGTCCCTGGCCCATCCCCAGCCTACAAGACTGGGCTGCAGTGACCTCGCGCAAGGTCCCAGCGTCTCGTCAAATGGTCCCTGGCACCTCACCAGTGCGTGCACATTCCCCAGCAACCCCGCCTGGGGTCCCAGCAGCTCGCTAAAATATCCATGGCACCTCCCCAGCACGCAAGACAGGGCTCAGCGACCCCAAGACGGGTCCGAGCAGCAGCCAAATTTTCGCTGGTACGTCCCCAGGGTACGCACTGGGACCAGCGACCCCGCGCGGGGTCAGAGCAGCTCGGCAAACTGTCCCTGACACCTGCCCAACACACACACAGGCCCCCAGCGACCAAGACGGGGACCCAGCTGCTCAAGAAATGGTCCCTGGCACCTCACCAGCACGCGCACGGGCCACAGTGACCCTGCCTGTGATCCAAGCAGCTCGCCAAATGGTCCCTGGCACCTCCCCAGCGTGCGCACGGGCTCCAACGACCTCGCGCAGGGTCCCAGCGTCTCGTCAAATGGTCCCTGGCAACTCACCAGCGCATGCACATGCCCAAGCGACCCTGCGCGGTGTCCCTGCGGCTCACCAAATGGTCCCTGGCCCATCCCCAGCGCGCGCACTGGGGTGCAGCGACGTCGCGCAAGGTCACAGCGGCTCGTCAAATGGTCCCTGGCACCTCACCAGCACGTGCACATTCCCCAGCAACCCCGCATGGGGTCCCGGCAGCTCGCTAAAATATCCCTGGCACCTCCCCAGCGCGCGCACTGGGCCCAGCGACCCTGCACGGGGTCCGAGCGGCTCGCCAAATTGTCCCTGGTACGTCCCCAGGGTACGCACAGGGACCAGCGACCCCGCGCGGGGTCTGAGCAGTTCAGCAAACTGTCCCTGACACCTGCCCGGCACGCACACAGGCCCCAGCGACCCCGCACGGGGTCCCAGCTGCTTGACAAATGGTCCCTGGCGCCTCCCCAGCGCGCGCACGAGCCGCAGACACCCCGCACGGGGTCTCAGCTGCTCGCCAGATGGTCCCTGGCACCTCACCAGCACGCGCACGGGCCACAGTGAGCACGCCAGGGTCCCAGCGACACGCCAAATGGTCCCTGGCACCTCCCCAGCACGCGCACGGGGCCCAGCGACCCCGCACGGGATCCCAGCTGCTCGCCAAATGGTCCATGGCACCTCCCCAGCGTGCGCACGGGCTCCAACGACTTCGCGCAGGGTCCTAGCGTCTCGTCAAATGGTCCCTGGCAACTCACCAGCGCACGCACATGACCCAGAGACCCAGCGTGGGGTCCAAGCTGCTTGCCAAATGGTCCCTGGCACCTCACCAGCACGCGCACGGGCCCCAGCGACCCCGCGCGGGGTCCCAGCGGCTTGCCAAAATATTCCTGGCACCTCCCCAGCGCACACACTGGGCACCAGCGACTGCGTGTGGGGTCCCAGTGGCATGCCAAACGGTCCCTGGCACATCCCCAGCAGAAGCACTGGGCCCAGCGACCACGCGCGGGGTCCAAGCAGCTCGCCAAATAGTCTCTGGCAACTCCCCAGTACGCGCACTGGGCCCAGCGACCCTATGCGGGGTACAAGCAGCACGCCAAACAGTCCCTGGAACTTCCCCAGCATGCACACGGGCCTCAGCGACCCTGTGCAAGGTCACTGCGGCTCACCAAATGGTCCCTGGTACGTCCCCAGCGGACGCGCTTCGCCCAGCAACCCCACGCAGGGTACCAGTAAAACCCAAATAGTCCCTGGCACCTCCCAGCGAGCGTGACAGGCTCCAACGACCTCGCGCGAGGGTCCCAGCGCCCTCGTCAAATGGTCCCTGGCAACTCACCAGCGCACGCACATGCCCCAGCGACCCTGCGTGGGGTCAAAGCAGTTTGCCAAAATATCCTGGCACCTCCCCAGCGCACGCGCACTGGGCCCAGCGACCGCCGCGCTGGGTCCCAGCGGCTCGCCAACGGGTCCCTGGCACCTCCCCAGCATGCGCGGGCCCCAGGACCCCTGCAAGGGTCCCAAATACTCGGCAAACTGACCGTGGAGCCACCCCAGAGCTCATATGGGCCCCAGTGACCCCGCACCGAGTCCCGGCTGCTCAACAAATGGTCCATGGCGCCTCCCAGCACGCTCAAATACCCCAGTGACCCTGCGCGGCGTCCCTGCGGCTCACCAAATGGTCCCTGGTACGTCCCCAGCAAACGCACAGGGCCCAGCGACCCCACGCGGGGTCCCAGCAGCTCACCAAATGGTCCCTGGCCCATCCCTAGCGCGCGCACTGGGCTGCAGCGACCTCGCGCAAGGTCCCAGCGGCTCGTCAAATGGTCCCTGGCACCTCACCAGCGCGTGCACATTCCCCAGCAATCCCGCATGGGGTCCCAGCAGCTCGCTAAAATATGCCTGGCACCTCCCCAGCGCGCGCACTGGGCCCAGCGACCCCGCACGGGGTCCGAGCAGCTCGTCAAATTGTCCCTGGTACGTCCCCAGGGTACGCACTGGGACCAGCGACCCCGCGCGGGGTCCGAGCAGCTCGGCAAACTGTCCCTGACACCTGCCCAACACGCACACAGGCCCCAGCGACTCCGCACGGGGACCCAGCTGCTCGAGAAATGGTCCCTGGCACCTCACCAGCACATGCACATTCCCCAGCAACCCCGCGTGGGGTCCCGGCAGCTCGCTAAAATATCCCTGGCACCTCCCCAGCGCGCAAGACTGGGGCCCAGCGACCCTGCACGGGTCCGAGCGGCTCGCCAAATTGTCCCTGGTACGTCCCCAGGGTACGCAGGGACCAGCGACCTTGCCCCAGCGGGGTCTGAGCAGTTCAGCAAACTGTCCCTGACACCTGCCCGCACGCACACAGGCCCCAGCGACCCCGCATGGGTCCCAGCTGCTTGACAAATGGTCCCTGGCGCCCCGCTGGGCCAAGCAGCCGCAGACACCCCGCACGGGGTCTCAGCTGCTCGCCAGATGGTCCCTGGCACCTCACCAGCACGCGCACGGGCCACAGTGAGCACGCCAGGGTCCCAGCGACACGCCAAATGGTCCCTGGCACCTCCCCAGCATGCGCACGGGGCCCAGCGACCCCGCACGGGATCCCAGCTGCTCGCCAAATGGTCCATGGCACCTCCCCAGCGTGCGCACGGGCTCCAACGACTTCGAGCAGGGTCCTAGCGTCTCGTCAAATGGTCCCTGGCAACTCACCAGCGCACGCACATGACCCAGAGACCCTGCGTGGGGTCGAAGCAGCTCGCCAAAATATCCCTGGCACCTCCCCAGAGCACGCACTGGGCCCAGCGACCACACGCGGGGTCCCAGCGGCTCGCAGAACGGTCCCTGGCACCTCCCCAGCACGCGCACGGGCCCAGGGACCCAGCGTGGGGTCCAAGCTGCTCGCCAAATGGTCCCTGGCACCTCACCAGCACGCGCACGGGCCCCAGTGACCCCGCGCGGGGTCCCAGCGGCTTGCCAAAATATTCCTGGCACCTCCCCAGCGCACACACTGGGCACCAGCGACCCTGCGTGGGGTCCCAGTGGCATGCCAAACGGTCCCTGGCACATCCCCAGCAGAAGCACTGGGCCCAGCGACCACGCGCGGGGTCCAAGCAGCTCGCCAAATAGTCTCTGGCAACTCCCCAGTACGCGCACTGGGCCCAGCGACCCTATGCGGGGTACAAGCAGCACGCCAAACAGTCCCTGAAACTTCCCCAGCATGCACACGGGCCTCAGCGACCCTGTGCAAGGTCACTGCGGCTCACCAAATGGTCCCTGGTACGTCCCCAGCGGACGCACTTCGCCCAGCAACCCCACGCAGGGTACCAGCGACACCCAAATAGTCCCTGGCACCTCCCCAGCGAGCGTACAGGCTCCAACGACCTCGCGCAGGGTCCCAGCGCCTCGTCAAATGGTCCCTGGCAACTCACCAGCGCACGCACATGCCCCAGCGACCCTGCGTGGGGTCAAAGCAGTTTGCCAAAATATCCCTGGCACCTCCCAGCGCGACGACTGGGCCCAGCGACTGACCGACGGGGGTCCCAGCGGCTCGCAGAACGGTCCCTGGCACCTCCCCAGCACACGTACGGGCCCCAGGGACCCAGCGCGGGGTCCAAGCTATTCGCCAAATGGTCCCTGGCACCTCACCAGCACACGCACTGGGCCCAGCGACCCTATGCGGGGTACAAGCGGCACGCCAAACAGTCCCTGGAACTTCCCCAGCATGCACACGGGCCTCAGCGACCCCGTGCAAGGTCACTGCGGCTCACCAAATGGTCCCTGGTACGTCCCCAGCGGACGCACTTCGCCCAGCAACCCCACGCATGGTGCCAGCGACACCCAAATAGTCTCTGGCACCTACCCAGCGAGTGCACAGGCTCCAACGACCTCGCGCAGGGTCCCAGCGCCTCGTCAAATGGTCCCTGGCAACTCACCAGCGCACGCACATGCCCCAGCGACCCTGCGTGGGGTCAAAGCAGTTTGCCAAAATATCCCTGGCACCTCCCCAACGCACGCACTGGGCCCAGCGACCGCACGCGGGGTCCCAGCGGCTCGCCAAACGGTCCCTGGCACCTCCCAGCACGCCGCATTGCCCAGGGACCCGTGTGGTCGGGTCCCAAATGCTCGGCAAACTGACCGTGGCCTCCCCCCAGCGCTCATATGGGCCCCAGTGACCCCTTTTCGAGTCCCGGCTGCTCAACAAATAGTACATGGCGCCTCCCCAGCGCGAGCACGAGCCCCAGCGACCCCGCACGGAGTCCCAGCTGCTCGCCAAATGGTTAGTGGCACCTCACCAGCACACGCAAATACCCCAGCTACCCTGCGCGGCATCCCTGCGGCTCACCAAATGGTCCCTGGCCCATCCCCAGCGCGCGCACTGGGGTGCAGCGACGTCGCGCAAGGTCCCAGCGGCTTGTCAAATGGTCCCTGGCACCTCACCAGCGCGTGCACATTCCCCAGCAACCCCGCGTGGGGTCCCAGCAGCTCGCTAAAATATCCCTGGCACCTCCCAGCGCGCGCACTGGGCCCAGCGACCCTGCATGGGGTCCGAGCGGCTCGCCAAATTGTCCCTGACACCTGCCCGGCACGCACACAGGCCCCACCGACCCCGCACCGGGTCCCAGCTGTTTGACAAATGGTCCCTGGCACTTCCCCAGCGCGCACACGAGCCGCAGACACCCCGCACGGGGTCTCAGCTGCTCGCCAGATGGTCCCTGGCACCTCACCAGCACGCGCACGGGCCACAGTGAGCACGCCAGGGTCCCAGCGACACGCCAAATGGTCCCTGGCACCTCCCCAGCGCGCGCCCGGACACTAGCGATTATTATTTATTATTATTATTTATTTCTTAGCAGACGCCCTTATCCAGGGCGACTTACAATTGTTACAAGATATCACATTATTTTTTACATTTAATTACATTATTTTTTATACATTATTTTTACATACAATTACCCATTTATACAGTTGGGTTTTTACTGGAGCAATCTGGGTAAAGTATCTTGCTCAAGGGTACAGCAGCAGTGTCCTTCACGGGGATTGAACCCACGACCCTCCGGTCAAGAGTCCAGAGCCCTAACCACTACTCCACACTGCTGCGATCCCACGCGGGGTCCCAGCTGCTTGCCAAACGTTCCCTGGCACCTCCCCAGCGCATGGATGGACACTAGCGACCCCACGCGGGGTCCCAGCAGCACGCCAAACGGTCCCTGGCACCTCCCCAGCGCGCGCACGGGCCCCAGCGACCACGCGTGGGGTCCCAGGGGTTCGCCAAACCGTCCCTGGCACCTCCCCAGCACGCGGATGAGCCCCAGCGACACCGCACGGGGTCCCAGCTGCTCACCAAATGATCCCTAGCACCTCCTCAGCGTGCGCACGGACACTAGCGACCTCACGCTGGGTCCCAGCAGCTCGCCAAACGGTCCCTGGTACCTACCCAGCGAGCGCACGGACACTAGCAACCCCACGCAGGGTCCCAGCAGCTCGCCAAATGATCCCTGGCACCTCCACAGTACGCGCACGGGCCCCAGCGACACCGCACGGGATCCCAGCGGCTCGCCAAATGGTCCCTGGCACCTACCAGGCGCGTGCGCACAGGGCCCAGCAGCCCAGCGCACGTGCCCCAGTGACCTCACGCAAGGTCCCAGCGGCTCGCCAAATGATCCCTGGCACCTCCTGGCATCTCCCTAGCACACGGATGAGCACCAACGACACCGCACGGGGTCCCAGCTGCTGGCCATATGATTCCTAGCACCTCCTCAGTCTGTACATGGACACTAGCGACCTCACGCTGGGTCCCAGCAGCTCGCCAAACGGTCCCTGGTACCTACCCAGCGAAAAGACGGGACCCTTTAGCGATCTCCCATGCGGGTCCCAGCATCTCGCCAAACGGTCCCTGGCACCTCCACAGCAGGCGCACGGGCCCCAGCGACACCGCACGGGATCCCAGCGGCTCGCCAAATGGTCCCTGGCACCTCCCCAGCGAGCGCACGGGCACAGTGACCTCGCACAGAGTCCCAGCAGCTCGCCAAATGGTGCCTGGCACATCCCCAGCGCGCGCACGGGCCTTAGCGACTTCGCGCGTGGTCCCAGTGGCTCGCCAAATGGTCCCTCGCCCCTCCTCAGTAGGTGCACTGGACGCAGCGACCCTACGCGGGGTGCCAGTGGCTTTCCAAAAGGTCACTGGCACCTCCGCAGTGCGCGCACAAAGCCCAGCAACTACGCGCGGGGCCCCAGCGGCTCACAAATGGTCTCTGGCACATCCCAAATGCGCGCACGAACACCAACGACCCCGTGCGGGGTCCCATCTGCTCACCGAACAGCGCGAGCACGGACACTAACGACCCCACGCAGGGTCCCAGCGACTCGCCAAATGATCACTGGCACCTCCACAGCACGGGCCCCACCCAGACCCAGCCAAATGGTCCCTGGCACTTCCAGCGGCTCACCAGCAGCTCTCCAAACGGTCCCTGGCACCTCCCCAGCGCGCTCACGGGCCCCAAAGACCATGCGCGGGGTCCGAGCGGCTCGCTAAATGGTCCCTGGCACCTCCCCAGCCAGCACAGGCCCCAGAGAACCCACGGGTCCTAGCTGCCTCGCCAAACGGTCCCTGGCAACTCCTCAGCAATCCGCACGGTCTCCAGCGACCTCGCAGCAGGGTCCCAGTGTTCTCCACACGGTACCTGGCACCTCCTCCGCGAACGCACAATCTCCAGCGACTCCGTGTGGGGTCCCAGCGACTAGCGAAATGGTCCCTGCACCTCCCCAGCGAACGATGGGCCCAGCGACCCTGCTCAGGGTCCCAGTGGCTCACCAAATGGTCCCTGGCACCTCCCAGCATGCGCACAGGGCCCAGCGACACCACGCAGGGTCCCAGCGACTCGCCAAATGGTCCCTTGCACCTCCCCAGCGCGCGCACGGGCCCCAGAGACCCCACGCGGGATCCCAGAGGCTCGCAAAACGGTCCCTGGCAACTCCTCAGCGAACGTACAGTCTCCAGCGACCTCGTGCAGGGTCCCAGCTGCTCGCCAGATGGTCCCTGGCACCTCACCAGCACGCCGATGGGCCCAGCGACCCCAAGCAGGATCCCAGCGGCTCGTCAAATAAGAACATAAGAACATAAGAAAGTTTACAAACGAGAGGAGGCCATTCAGCCCATCTTGCTCGTTTGGTTGTTAGTAGCTTATTGATCCCAGAATCTCATCAAGCAGCTTCTTGAAGGATCCCAGGGTGTCAGCTTCAACAACATTACTGGGGAGTTGGTTCCAGACCCTCACAATTCTTTGTGTAAAAAAGTGCCTCCTATTTTCTGTTCTGAATGCCCCTTTATCTAATCTCCATTTGTGACCCCTGGTCCTTGTTTCTTTTTTCAGGTCAAAAAAGTCCCCTGGGTTGACATTGTCTATACCTTTTAGGATTTTGAATGCTTGAATCAGATCACCGCGTAGTCTTCTTTGTTCAAGACTGAATAGATTCAAACCCGGGATAATTCTGGTTGCTCTTTTTTGCACTCTTTCTAGAGCAGCAATATCCTTTTTGTAACAAGGTGACCAGAACTGAACACAATATTCTAGGTGAGGTCTTACTAATGTATTGTAGAGTTTTAACATTACTTCCCTTGATTTAAATTCAACACTTCTCACAATATATCCAAGCATCTTGTTAGCCTTTTTTATAGCTTCCCCACATTGTCTAGATGAAGACATTTCTGAGTCAACATAAACTCCTAGGTCTTTTTCATAGTTCCCTTCTTCAATTTCTCCCATGTGATATTTATAATGCACATTTTTATTGCCTGCATGCAATACTTTACACTTTTCTCTATTAAATTTCATTTGCCATGTGTCTGCCCAATTCTGAATGCTGTCTAGATCATTTTGAATGACCTTTGCTGCTGCAACAGTGTGTGCCACTCCTCCTATTTTTGTGTCGTCTGCAAATTTAACAAGTTTGCTTACTATACCAGAATCTAAATCACATCGTAGTTACTTGTTAGTGTAGTAACTTCAAGTTCTAACATTTTGTTTCTGAGACTTGTAGCATTAAGATAGATACATTTAATAGTTGTCTTACCTAAGTTGTTGTCCTTGTTTTGATGTGGTCTCCCTTCTGTTTTTTTTTTTTTTTCCCCCTTCCTTTCTAGTTTAAATGCTTCTGGACCTCCTGAAGGATCCTTTCTCCGAGTAGATTGGTTCCCTTTCTGTTTAGGTGCAGTCCGTCCCACCTGTATAGATAGTCCTTGTTGTAGAATGTGCTCCAATGTTCAAGAAAGGTGAAGCCTTCCTGTGTGCACCACGATTTCAGCCATGCATTTTGATTTTGTATTTCCAGCTGTCCATATGGTCCTTTGCAAGGAGCCGGCAGTATCCCAGAAAATACCACAGTTTTGGTATTGCCTTTTAATTTCCTTCCTAGCTCTCTGAATTTGTTTTGCAGGGATCTTGGCCTGTCTCTACCAATGTTGTTTGTACCGATGTGGACGAAATGGTCCCTGGTACCTCACCAGCACGCGCACATGCCCCAGCGACCCTGCGTGGGGTCCCAGCAGCTCGCCAGACTATCCCTGGCACATCCCTAGAGCACACACGGGCACCAGCGACCGCGTGTGTGGTCGGAGCAGCTCACCAAATGGTCTCTGGCACCTCCCTAGCGCGCACAGGGCCCAGCGGCCCTGCGTGGGGTCTCAGCAGCTCGCCACCTGGTCCCTGGCACCTCCCCAGCAAGCCCACGGGCACAAGCGACCGCGTGCGTGGTCCCAGAGGCTCGACAAATGTTCCCTGGCACGTCCCTAGCGCATGCACGGGCACCAGCGACCAAGTGCGGGGTCCGAACGGCTCACCATATGGTCCCTAGCACATCCCCACCCGGCGCACAGGCCCCAGAGACCCCGCGCAGGGACCGAGCGGCTCTCCAAATGGTCCCTTGCACCTCCCCCGTGAACGGACGGTTTCCAGCGACCCCGCGCTGGGTCCCAGCGACTCAACAAATGGTCCCTGGCACCTCCACAGTGCACGCTTACGGGCCCCAGTGACCCCGCGCGGGGTCCGAGTGGCCCGCTAAATTGTCCCTGGGCACTCCCCAGCGCGCTCACGGGGCCCAGCACGCTCATGGGCCTCAGAGACCCAACGCGCGCTCCTAGCAGCTCGCCAAATGGTCCCTGCACCTCCCCAGCGAACGCACTGGGCCCAGCGACCGCACTCAGGGTCCCAGTGGCTCACCAAATGGTCCCTGGCACCTCCCTAGCGCGCACAGGGCCCAGCGACACCACGCAGGGTCCCAGCGACTCGCCAAATGGTCCCTTGCACCTCCCCAGCGCGCACACGGGCCCCAGAGACCCCACGCGGGGTCATAGCGCGTCACCAAACGGTCCCTGGCAACTCCCCAGCGAACGCATGGTTTCCAGCGACCTCGTGCAGGGTCCCAGCAGCTCACCAAACGGTCCCAGGAACTTCCCCAGCATGCAAACGGGTCCCAGTGACCACATGCGGGGTCCCAGAGGCTCACAAAATGGTCCATGGTACGTCCCCAGCGAACGCACTGGGCCCAGCGACCGCACGCGTGGTCCCAGCGGCTGACCAAATGGTCCCTGGCACCTCCCCAGCGTGAGCACGGGCACCAGCGACCGCGTGCGGGGTCCGAGCGGCTCGCCAAATACTCCCTGGCACCTCCCCAGTATGCGCACGGGCCCCAGCGACCCTGCACGGGGTCCCAGTGGCTCATCAAGCGCTCCCTGGCACCTCCCCAGCGCGTGCACGGGCCCCAGCGACACCGCGCATGGTCCTAGCGGCTTGCCAAATGGTCCCTGGCACTTCCCCAGCATGCGCACTGGCCCCAGAGACGGAGCGGCTCGCTAAATGGTCCCTGGGCCCTCCCCACCATGCACGGGGCCCAGTGACCCCGTGCAGGGTCCCAGCGACTCGCCAAATGGTCCCTGGCACCTCCCCAGCACGCACACGGGGCCCAGCGACCCCCCGCGGGGTCCCAACGGCTCGGCAAACCGATCCTGGCAACACCCCAGCATGCACATGGGCCCCAGCGACCCTGTGCGGGGTCCCTGAGGCTCACCAAACGGTCCATGGCACCTCCCCGCGAATGCACTGTCTCCAGCGACCTCAATGCAGCATCCCAGCGACTCACCAAATTGCCCCCCTGGCACCTCCCCAGCACGCAGCGCACGGGCCCCAGAGATGGAGCGCTCGCTAAATGGTCCCTGGGCCCTCCCAGCGGGCGCAACGAGCCCAGTGACCCCACGCGGGTCCCAGCGACTCGCCAAATCGGTCCCTGGCACCTCCCCAGCACGAGCACGGGCCTCAGAATCCCCACGCGGGGTCCTAGCGGCTCGCCAAACGGGTCCCAGGCACCTTCCCAGCACGCCAAGACTGGGCCCAACCCACCCCCTGCAGAGTCCCAGTGCCTCGCAAATAGTCCCTGGCACATCCCCAGCGGGCGCACGGGGCCCAGTGGCCCCATGCGGGGTCCCAGCGACTCGCCAAATGGTCCCTGGCCTCAGAATCCCCACGCGGGGTCCTAGCGGCTCACCAAACGGTCCCTGGCACTTCCCCAGCACGAGCACTGGGCCCAGCGACCCCGTGCAGGGTCCCTGTGGCTCACCAAACGGCCCCTGGCACCTCCCCAGTGAACGCACGGTCTCCAGCGACCTTCTGCAGGGTCCAAGCGGCTTGCCAAATAGTTCCTGGCACCACCCCAGCGCACGCACAGGACCCAGTGACCCCGCGTGGGGTCCCAGAGGCTCGCCAAAATATCCCTGGCATCTCCCCAGCGCACGCACTCGGCTCAACGACTGTACACAGGGTTCTATCGGTTCCCAAATGGTCCCTGGCACATCCCCAGCACACCAGCCGTGGGCCCCAGCGACATCATCGCACAGGGGTCCCAGGTGCTTCCCAAACGGTCCCCGGCAAATCCCAGCACGCGACGGGCCCAGCGACCCCTCCGCTGGGTCCCAGCGAGATATTCCAAAACGGTCCCTGGCCTCTCTCCCAAGCACCACAGGATCCATCTTCCCCTGCCAGGTCCCAGCGGCCGCCAAATGGTCCCTCGCGACCTCCCCAGCGACCGAAGGCTCCAGCGACATCGCAGGGTCCCAGCAGCTCGCCAAATGTTCCCTGGCACCTCCCCAGCGGCACAGAGCCCAGCAACCCCACGAGGGTCCCAGCGGTTCACCAAACCGCCCTGGCGCATCCCCAGCAGCATTCAGGCCCCAGCGACCCCCGACCGGGTCCCAGCTGCTCGCCAAATGATCCATGGCACCTCCCCAGCACATGAACGGGCCCCAGCGACCCCGCGCGGGGTTCCACCGGCTTGCGAAATGGTCCCTGGCACCTCCCCACTGCGCGCACGGGCCCAGCGTCTCCGCGTGTGGTCCTAGCGGCTCACAAATGGTCCCTGGCACATCCCCAGCTCGAGCACGGAGCCCAGCGACCCCGTGCGAGGACCCAACGGCTCGGCAAACCGATCCTGGCGCCTCCCCAGCATGCACATGGGCCCAGTGACCCCGGCACCACCCCTTTCACCTCACCAAAATATCCCTGGCACCTCCCCAGCGCGCACGGGCTGCAGCGACCGCACGTGGGGTCCCAGCGGCTCGCCAAATGATCCCTGGCACCTCCCTAGCGCGCGCACAGGCCCCAGCGACCCAAGATACGGGGTCCCAGGTGCTTAAAAACGGTCCATGGCCCCTCCCCAATGCACGCATTTAGAGGCCCAGCCACCCCCGACCGTTCCCAGCGACTGTCAAATGGTCCCTGGCACCTCCCCAGCCCACGACGGGCCCCAGCGACGGTTCCCAGCGGCTCGCAAATGGTCCCAGGCACCCCCCAGCGTTGCAGGGGCCGCCGACACCGTGCAGCATCCCAGCGACTCACCAAATTGCCCCTGGCACCTCCCCAGCACGCACGGGCCCCAGAGATGGAGCGGCTCGCTAAATGGTCCCTGGGCCCTCCCCAGCGGGCGACGGAGGCCCAGTGACCCCACGCGGGGTCCCAGCGGCTCACAAATCGTCCCTGGCACCTCCCCCCCAGCATGCAGCACGGGCCTCAGAATCACGGGGTTCCCCCAAATCGCACGCATGGGCCCAGCGACCCTCAACCGGTTCCCAGCGACTCGTCAAATGGTCCCTGGCACCTCCCCCAGCATGAAAGACGGGCCCCAGCGACCCCTGCGCGTGGTTCTAGCGGCTCGCAAATGGTCCCAGGCACATTCCCAGCGCGCGCACGGGCCCCCGATACACCGTGCAGCATCCCAGCGACTCACCAAATTGCCCCTGGCACCTCCCCAGCACGTGCACGGGCCCCACGAGATGGAGCTGCTCGCAAATGGTCCCTGGGCCCTCCCAGCGGGCCACGGAGCCCAGTGGACTTACGCGGGGTCCCAGCGACTCGCCAAATCGTCCCTGGCACCTCCCCAGCGCGAGCACGGGCCTCAGAATCCCACGCTGGGTCCTAGCTGCTCGCCAAACGGGTCGCTGGCACCTTCCCAGCACGCCAAGACTGGGCCCAACCACCCCGCCAAGAGAGTCCCAGTGCCTCGCAAATAGTCCCTAGCACATCCCCAGCGGGCGCACGGGGCCCAGTGGCCCCATGCGGGGTCCCAGCGACTCGCCAAATGGTCCCTGGCACCTCCCTAGCGCGCGCACAGGCCCCAGCGACCCCGCACGGGGTCCGAGTGGCCGCCAAATTGTCCATGGCCCCTCCCCAATGCACGTACGAGGCCCAGCGACCCCGCACCGGTTCCCAGCGACTCGTCAAATGGTCCCTGGCACCTCCCCAGCCCGCGCACGGGCCCCAGCGACTTCGCTGGGGGTCTCAGCAGCTCGCCAAATGGTCCCTGGCCTCCCCCAGCTGCCAAGACGGACACCAGCGACTGCATGTGGGGTACGTGCGGCTCGCCAAATGGTCCCTGGCACATTCCACAGCACGTGCACGGACCCCAGGGTCTCTGCGCGGGGTCACAGTGGCTCGCAAAAAACGGTCCCTGCTACCTCCCAAGCATGCGCACTGGGCCCAGCGACTCCGCGCGTGGTTCTAGCGGCTCGCAAATGGTCCCAGGCACATTCCCAGCGCGCGCACGGGCCCCCGATACACCGTGCAGCATCCCAGCAACTCACCAAATTGCCCCTGGCACCTCCCCAGCACGTGCACGGGCCCCAGAGATGGAGCGGCTCGCTAAATGGTCCCTGGGCCCTCCCCAGCGGGCGCACGGAGCCCAGTGACCCCATGCGGGGTCCCAGCGACTCGCCAAATCGTCCCTGGCACCTCCCCAGCGCCGTAGAAAGCACGGCCTCAGAATCCCCACGACGGGTCCCAGCTGCTCGCCAAATGGTCGCTGGCACCTTCCCAGCACACGCACTGGGCCCAACGACCCCAGCGGCGCAAAAGTCCCAGTGCCTCGCAAATAGTCCCTGGCACATCCCTCAGTCCCAGGCGTGGGGCCAGTGGCCCCATGCGAGGGTCCCAGCAACTCGCCAAATGGTCCCTGGCCCTCAGAATCCCCACCTGGGTCCTAGCCCAGCACCAAACGGGTCCCTGGCACTTCCCCAGCACCCAGCACCAGGGCCCAGCGACCCATGCAGGGTCCCTGGGTTCACCAAACGCCCCCAGGCACCTCCCCAGTGAACCATCTGCCCAGCTGACCTTCTGCAGGGTCCCAGCGGCTTGCCAAATAGTTCCTGGCACCACCCCAGCACGCCAGACAGGGACCCAGTGACCCCATGTGGGTCCCAGAGGCTCGCCAAAATATCCCTGGCATCTCCCCAGCACACGACGGCCGCTCAATGACTGTACACGGGTCCCAGCGCATACGCCCGCAAATGGTCCCTGGCACATCCCTCAGCACGCCAGCACGGGCCCCAGCGACATCACACAGGGTCCCAGGTGCTTCCCAAAACCCTGGCCTCCCAATGCGGGCCCCACACAGGGTCCATCTACCCCTGGCACCTCACCAACGGGGTCCCAGCTGGTCCCTGCCAAATGGTCCCTCGCACCTCCCCAGCGACCGAAGGCTCCAGCGACATCGTGCGGGGGGTCCCAGCAGCTCGCCAAATGTTCCCTGGCACCTCCCCAGCGTGCACAGGGCCCAGCGACCCAGCTTGGGGTCCCAGCGGCTCACCAAACGGTCCCTGGCACCTCCCAGCACGCCGATGGACACTAGCGATCCCACGCAGGGTCCCAGCGGCTCACCAAATACTCCTTGGCACCTCCCCAGCGCACGCACAGGCACCAGCAACCCCACGCAGGGTCCCAACGGCTCACCAAACCGCCCCTGGCATCCCCCAGCATGACAGGCCCCAGCGACCCGCACTGGTCCCAGCTGCTTATGAAATGGTCCCTGGCACCTCCCCACTGCGCGCCGCACGGCCCGAACAACCCCAAGCGAGGCCCCATGTGGGGTCAAAGCGGCTAGCCAAATGGTCACTGGCCCTCCCAGCGCTGCCTTTCTGCCCCAGCGACTCTGCGCGGGGGTCCCAGAGGCTTCGCAATGGTCCCTTGCACATCCCCAGCACTTTCTGCTGAGTCCCAGCAGCTATCCAAAGGGCCCCCTTGCACCTCCCCAGCGAACGCACAGTCTCCACCGACTTCACGCAGTGTACAAGCTGCTCGGCCAAATGTTCCCAGGCACCTCCCTAAGCTGCGTCGGGCCCCAGCGACTTTGCACGGGGTCCCAGCGGCTTGCCAACGGGTCCCTGGCACCTCCCCAGCGCCAAGACGGACTAGCGACACCCCGTGGGGTCCAAGCAGCTCGCCAAAGGGTCCCTGGCACCTCCCTAGAGCGCGCACAGGCCCCAGCAACCCAGCGTGGGGTCCCAGCGACTCGCCAAAATGACCCTGGCACCTCCCCAGCGCACGCACTGGGCCCAGCGACCCCGCGCGGGGTCCCAGCGACTCGCCAAATGGTCCCAGGCCCCTGCCCAGCACAGCACACAGGGCCCCTGCGACCCCAAGACGGGGTCCCAGCGGCTCGCCAAACA
>JAHFZB010000085.1:0-50245 GCA_036884735.1 Huso huso
TACCATTTATATGCGTAAAATGACACCAACAATGAAAGGCCGATGCAGTCCTGAACGCAACTGCGCATGCGCAGCAACGGCTAAACCTGGCAGCTGGCGCGCATGCGATGTGTTCGCCGTTCAAAACTGCATTTTACCATTTATATGCAAAACGACACCAAAATGAAAGGCCTCGCGCAGTTCTGAACACAGCTGCAGCCGCGCGAAAGCAACTGTGTTGTTAAAACCACGCAGCTGCGCATGCGCAACAATTCGGCTAAAACCACCAGCTGCGCATGCATATGTGTTTGCCTTCAAACCGCATTTTTTACCATTTATATGCGCAAAACGACACCAAAATGAAAGGCCTGCACAGTCCTGAAACGCAGCCGCGCATGTTCAGGAACCGGCGAAACTACGCAGCTGCGCATGCGCAGCAGTTCGGCTAAAACTACTCAGCTGCGCAAAACGCAGCTGCTTGGTTAAAACTACCAGCTGCACATCCGCATGATTCGCTTTTTCAAACTGCATTTTACCATCTATATGCGCAAAACAACACCAAAAATGAATGGCCTGTGCAGTCCTGAACGCAGCTGCGCATGCGCAGCAGCTCGCTAAAACCACACAGCTGCGCATGCGCAGGAACTCAGCTAAAGCTACCACCCGCGCATGTGCAGCAACTCGGGCTAAAACTATGCAGCTGCGCGCATGCTGGCACCTCGGGCTAAAACTGTACCTGCGCATCCGTATGCGTTCTCCGTTCAAAACTGCATTTTACCATTTATATACGCAAAACGATACCAGAAATGAAAGGCCTGCAAAGTCCTGAATGCAGCTGCGCATGCGCAGCAACTCGGCTAAAACTATGCAGCTGCACATGCGCAGCCACTCGGCTAAAACTGCAGATGCGCATGCGTATGTGTTCGCCTTTTAAAACTGCAGTGTACCATTTATATGCGTAAAATGACACCAACAATGAAAGGCCGATGCAGTCCTGAACGCAAATGCGCATGCGCAGCAACGGCTAAAACTATGCAGCTGCGCATGCGTATGTGTTCGCCGTTCAAAACTGCATTTTACCATTTATATATGCAAAACGATACCAAAAATGAAAGGCCTGCGCAGTTCTGAACACAGCTGCGCATGCGCAGCACCGGCTACAACAACGCAGCTGCATGCGTATGCGTCGCCGTTCAAAACTGCATTTTACCATTTATATACTAAAAAACGATACCAAAAATGAAAGTCCTGCACAGTCCTGAACGCAGCGCGCATGCGCAGCACCCCGGCTAAAAACCATGCAGCTGCGCATGCGCAGGAACTCAGCTAAAACTACTCAGCTACACATGTGCAGCAACTCGGCTAAAACTACGCAACTGCGCATTCGCAGCGCCTCGGCTAAAACTGCACCTGCGCATCCGTATGCGTTCGATGTTCAAAACTGCATTTTACCATTTTATGCGCAAAACGTTGTACAGCAAGTCCTCCAAAACTACAGAGCGCGCGCATGCGCAGTAACTGTTTAAAACCACGCAGCTACGCTTGCGTATGTGTTTGACGTTCAAAACTGCATTTTACCATTTAGATGCGCAAAACGACACCAAAAATGAAAGGCCTGCGCAGTCGTGAACGCAGCTGCGCATGCGCAGCAACTGTGCTAAAAGTACGCAGCTGCGCATGCGCAGCAACTCAGCTAAAACTATGAGCTGCGCATACGTATTTGGTCGCCTTTCAAAACTGCATTTTACCATTTATATACGGAAAACAACACCAAAAATGAAAGGCCTGCGCAGTCCTGAACGCAGCTGCGCATGCACAGAACCTCGACTAAAATTGCACCTGCACATGCGTATGTGTTTGCCGTTCAAAACTGCATTTTACCATTTATATGCGCTGCGAATGTCGTGAACGCAGCTGCGCATGCGCAGCAACTGTGGTAAAACTACTCAGCTGCGCATGCGCAGCAACTCTGCTAAATGTACGCAGCTGCGCTTCCGTATGCGTTTGCCTTTCAAAACTGCATTTTACCACTTATTACGGTAAACGAAACCAAAAATGAAATGCCTGCACAGTCCTGAACGCAGCTGCGCATACGCAGCAACTGTGCTAAAACTATTAGCTGCGCCGCGCGCAGCAACCAGCCAGCACAAAGCCGCGCATGCGCAGGAACTCAGCTAAAACTACTCAGCTGCGTATGTGCAGCAACTCGGCTAAAACTATGCTGCTGCGCATGCGCAGCATCTCAGCTAAAACTATGCAGCTGCGCATGCGCAGCAACTCGGCTAAAACTATGAGCTGCGCATACGTATTTGGTCGCCTTTCAAAACTGCATTTTACCATTTATATACGGAAAACGACACCTAAAATGAAAGGCCTGCGCAGTCCTGAACGCAGCTGCGCATGCGCAGCAGCTTGGCTAAAACTACGCAGCTGCACATGCGCAGTACCTCGGCTAAAATTGCACCTGCACATGCGTATATGTTTCCCGTTCAAAACTGCATTTTACCATTTATATGCGCTGCACAGTCGTGAACGGAGCTGCGCATGCGCAGCAACTGTGGTAAAACTACTCAGCTGCGCATGCTCAGCAACTCGGCTAAAACTATGAACTGCGCATACGTATTTGGTTGCCTTTCAAAACTGCATTTTACCATTTATATACGGAAAACGACACCAAAAATGAAAGGTCTGGATCAGTCCTGAATGCAGCTATGCGCAACAGTGCAGCAGCTCGGCTAAAACCACGCAGCTGCACATGCGCAGTACCTTGGCTAAAATTGCAGCTGCACATACGCAATGTGTTTGCCGTTCAAAACCGCATTTTACCATTTATATAAAGCCGCCTGCGCAGTCGGAGAACGGAGTTGCGACGCGCAGCAACTGTGGTAAAACCACCAGCTGCGTTGCGCAGCAACCCGCTTAAAAAGCACGCAGCCGCGCATTGGTAAGCGCTCGACGCTCAAAACTGCATTTTACCTTTTATATATGCACAACGACCCCCAAAACGAAAGGCCTGCACAGTCCTGAACGCAGCTGCGCATGCGCACCATCTCGGCTAAAATTGCACCTGCATATGCGTAAGTGATTGCCGTTCAAAACTGCATTTTACCATTTATATGCGCTGCACAGTCGCGGAACAGAGCCGCGCATGTGCAGGAACACAGCTAAAACTGCTCAGTTGCGTATGTGCAGCAGCTCGGCTAAAACTACGCAGCTGCACAAGCGCAATACCTTGGCTAAAACTGCACCTGCGCATCCGTATGTATTTGCCATTCAAAACTGCATTTTCCCATTTATATGCGCTGCGCAGTCCTGAACGGAGCTGCGCATGCACAGCAACTGTCGGAAAAATACTCAGCTGCGCATGCGCAGCAACTCCGCTAAAAGTACGCAGCTGCACATCCGTATGCGTTCGATGTTCAAAACTGCATTTTACCTTTTATATACGGAAAACGACACCAAAATTGAAATGCCTGCGCAGTCGTGAACGCAGCTGCGCATGCGCAGGAACTCAGCAAAAACTACTCAGCTGCGTATGTACAGCAACTCGGCTAAAACTATGCAGCTGCGCATGCGCAGCACCTCAGCTAAAACTATGCAGCTGCGCATATGTATTTGTTCACCGTTCAAAACTGCATTTTGCCATTTATATGCTGAAAACAATACCAAAAATGAAAGGCCTGCACAGTCCTGAATGCAGCTGCGCATGCACAGCAGATTGGCTAAAACTACGCAGCTGCGCATGCGCAGCAACTCTGCTAAAACTTCTCAGCTGCGCATGCGCAGCAACTCGGCTAAAACTATGAGCTGCGCATACGTATTTGGTCGCCTTTCAAAACTGCATTTTACCATTTATATACGGAAAACGACACCAAAAATGAAAGGCCTGCGCAGTCCTGAACGCAGCTGTGCATGCGCAGGAACTGTGGTGGGGTATGCAGCTGCGCAAGCGCAGGAACTCAGCTAAAACTACTCAGCTGCGTATGTGCAGCAACTCGGCTAAAAGTACGCAGCTGCGCATCCGTATGCGTTCGACGTTCAAAACTGCATTTTAGCTTTTATATATGCAAAACGATACCAAAAACGAAAGGCCTGCGCAGTCCTGAACGCATCTGCGCATGCGCACCATCTCACCTAAAACTATGCAGCTGTGCATGCGCAGTACCTCGGCTAAAATTGCACCTGCACATGCGTAAGTGTTTGCCGTTCAAAACTGCATTTTACCATTTATATGCGCTGTGCAGTCGTGAACGGAGCTGCGCATGCGCAGGAACTCAGCTAAAACTGCTCAGCTGCGTATGTGCAGCAGCTCGGCTAAAACTACACAACTGCACAAGCGCAATACCTCGGCTAAAACTGCACCTGCGGATCCGTATGTATTTGCCGTTCAAAACTGCATTTTACCATTTATATGCGCTGCGCAGTCCTGAACGGAGCTGCGCATGCGCAGCAACTGTGGTAAAACTACTCAGCTGCGCATGCGCAGCAACTCCGCTAAAAGTACACAGCTGCGCATCCGTATGCGTTCCACATTCAAAACTGCATTTTACCTTTTATATATGCACAACGATCCCAAAAACGAAAGGCTTGCACAGTCCTGAAAGCAGCTGCGCATGCGCAGCAGCTCGGCTAAACTACGCAGATGCGCAAGCGCAGCACATCGGTGAAAACTACACAGCTGCTAATGCGCAGTAACCTTCATTTAAAAAACTTTACGCTGCTGCTCTATTGCGCAGCAACTCGGCTAAAACTATGCAGCCGCGTTTAACGTATTTTTCGCCTTTCAAAACTGCATTTTACCATTTATATACGGAAACCGACACCAAAATTGAAATGCCTTGCACAGTCGTGAAAAAAAGCTGCATTACGCGCAGCAGCTCGTCTAAAACTACGCAGCTGTGTATGCGTATGCGTTCGCCGTTTGAAACAGCATTTTACCATTTCTATACGGAAAACGACACCAAAAATGAAATGCCTGCGCAGTCCTCAACGCAGCTGCGCATGCGCAGCAACTTTGCTAAAAGTACGCAGCTGCGCATGCGCAGGAACTCAGCTAAAACTACTCACCTGCTTCTGTGCAGCAGCTCGGCTAAAACTACGCAGCTGGACATGCGCAATACCTCGGCTAAAACTGCACCTGCGCATGCGTATGTGTTTGCCGTTCAAAACTGCATTTTTACCCCTTATATGCGCAAAACGATACCAAAAAGGAAATGCCTGTGCAGTCGTGAACGCAGCTGAGCCTGCGCAGCAACTGTGCTAAAACTACACAGCTGCTCATGCGCAGCAACTCAGCCAAAAGTACGCAGCTGCGCATGCGCAGGAACTCATCTAAAACTACTCAGCTGCGTATGTGCAGCAGCTCGGCTAAAACTGCACAGTTGCACATAAGAAGCACCTCGGCTAAAACTGTACCTGCGCATCCGTATGCGTTCGCCGTTCAAAACTGCATTTTACCATTTATAAACGCAAAACGATACCAGAAATGAAAGGCCTGCAAAGTCCTGAATGCAGCTGCGCATGTGCAGCAACTCGGCTAAAACTATGCAGCTTCACATGCGCAGCCACTCGGCTAAAACTGCAGATGCGCATGCGTATGTGTTCGCCTTTTAAAACTGCATTGTACCATTTATATGCATAAAATGACACCAACAATGAAAGGCCGATGCAGTCCTGAACGCAAATGCGCATGCGCAGCAACGGCTAAAACTATGCAGCTGCGCATACGTATGTGTTCGCCGTTCAAAACCGCATTTTACCATTTATATATGCAAAACGATAAAAAAATGAAAGGCCTGGCGCAGCAGTTCTGAACACAGCTGCGCATGCGCAGCAACCGTGTTAAAACCACGCGGCTGCGCATGCGCAACAATTCGGCTAAAACTACCAGCTGCGCATGCATATGTGTTTGCCTTTCAAAACTGCATTTTACCATTTATATGCGCAAAACGACACCAAAAATGAAAGGCCTGCACAGTCCTGAACGCAGCTGCGCATGCGTAGGAACTCGGCTAAAACTACGCAGCTGCGCATGCGCAGCAGCTCAGCTAAAACTACTCAGCTGCGCATGTGCAGCTGCTTGGCTAAAACTACTCAGCTGCACATCCGCATGCGTTCGCTTTTCAAAACTGCATTTTACCATCTATATGCGCAAAACAACACCAAAAATGAATGGCCTGTACAGTCCTGAACGCAGCTGCGCATGCGCAGCAGCTCGGCTAAAACTACACAGCTGCGCATGCGCAGGAACTCAGCTAAAGCTACTCACCTGCGCATGTGCAGCAACTCGGCTAAAACTATGCAGCTGCGCATGCGAAGCACCTCGGCTAAAACTGTACCTGCGCATCCGTATGCGTTCTCCGTTCAAAACTGCATTTTACCATTTATATACGCAAAACGATACCAGAAATGAAAGGCCTGCAAAGTCCTGAATGCAGCTGCGCATGTGCAGCAACTCGGCTAAAACTATGCAGCTGCACATGCGCAGCCACTCGGCTAAAACTGCAGATGCGCATGCGTATGTGTTCGCCTTTTAAAACTGCAGTGTACCATTTATATATGCAAAACGATACCAAAAATGAAAGGCCTGCGCAGTTCTGAACACAGCTGCGCATGCGCAGCAACTGTGTTAAAACTACGCAGCTGTGGATGCATATGCGTTTGCCTTTCAAAACTGCATTTTACCATTTATATGCGCAAAACGACACCAAAAATGAAAGGCTTGCGCAGTCGTGAACGCAGCTGCGCATGCGCAGCAACTGTGCTAAAACAACGCAGCTGCGCATGCGCAGGAACTCATCTAAAACTACTCAGCTGCGTATGTGCAGCAACCCGGCTAAAACTATGCAGCTGCGCATGCACAGCAGCTCGGATAAAACTACTCACCTGCGCATGCGTATGCGTTCGCCTTTCAAAACTGCATTTTACCATCTATATGTGCAAAACGACACCAAAAATGATTGGCCTGCGCAGTCCTGAACGCAGCTGCGCATGCGCAGCAACTCGGCTAAAACTACACAGCTGCGCATGCGCAGCACTCACTAACCACGCTAGCTGCACATGCGTATGCGTCGCCGTTCAAAACTGCATTTTACCATTTATATACGAAAACGATACCAAAAAAATGAAAGTCCTGCACAGTCCTGAACGCAGCTGCGCATGCGCAGCACCTCGGCTAAAACTATGCAGCTGCGCATGCGCAGGAACTCAGCTAAAACTACTCAGCTACACATGTGCAGCAACTAGGCTAAAACTACGCAACTGCGCATTCGCAGCGCCTCGGCTAAAACTGCACCTGTGCATCCGTATGCGTTCGATGTTCAAAACTGCATTTTACCATTTTATGCGCAAAACGTTGTACAGCAAGTCCTCCAAAACTACAGAGCTGCGCATGCGCAGTAACTCGTCTAAAACTACGCAGCTACGCTTGCGTATGTGTTTGACGTTCAAAACTGCATTTTACCATTTATATGCGCAAAACGACACCAAAAATGAAAGGCCTGCGCAGTCGTGAACGCAGGAGCGCATGCGCAGCAACTGTGCTAAAACTACGCAGCTGCGCATGCGCAGCAGCTCAGCTAAAACCACCAGCCGCGCATGTGCAGCAACTCGGCTAAAACCAGCTGCACATGAGCAGCGCAGCAGCTCGGGCTAAAACCACCACCCGCGCGCGTGCACATGCGCGTCGCATTCAAAACTGCATTTTACCATCTATATGCGCAAAACGACACCAAAATGATTGGCCTGGCGCAGTCCTGAACGCAGCTGCGCGTGCGCAGCAACCGGCTAAACCACACACCCGCGCATGAACAGCACAACCGGCTACAACCACGCAGCTGCACATGCGTGACGAACTTGCTGCTCAAAACTGCATTTTACCATTTTATATACGCAAAACGATACTAAAAATGAAAGGCCTGATGCAGTCCTGAACGCAGCGCGCATGACGCGCATTTAGCTCGGCAAAACCACCAAAATGCATGCGCAGGAACTCAGCTAAACTGAACCAGCTGGCGCATGCAGCAACTCGGCTAAAACCATGCAGCTGCGCATGGTTAACCTCGCTAAAACTGCACCTGCGCATCCGAACGCGTTCGCCCGTTCAAAACTGCATTTTACCATTTTATATGCAAAACGATACCAAAATGAAAGGCCTGCGCAGTTCTGAACACAGCTGCGCATGCGCAGCACCCGGCTACAACAACGCAGCTGCACATGCGCGTATGCGTTCGCCGTTCAAAACTGCATTTTACCATTTATACCGAAAAACGATACCAAAAATGAAAGTCCTGCACAGTCCTGAACG
Source organism: Huso huso (assembly GCA_036884735.1). Taxonomy (NCBI): domain Eukaryota; kingdom Metazoa; phylum Chordata; class Actinopteri; order Acipenseriformes; family Acipenseridae; genus Huso; species Huso huso. The sequence continues at coordinate 8,285 of JAHFZB010000085.1, forward strand.
AAGCTGCGCATGCGCAGCAACCTTTAAAAACTATGCAGCTGCGCATGCGCAGGAACTCAGCTAAAACTACTCAGCTACACACATGTGCAGCAACTCGGCAAAACCACGCAACTGCGCATTCGCGAGCGCCCGGCTAAAACTGCACCTGCGCATCCGTATGCGTTCGATGTTCAAAACTGCATTTTACCATTTTATGCGCAAAACGTTGTACAGCAAGTCCTCCAAAACTACAGAGCTGCGCATGCGCAGTAAGTTCGTTTAAAACCACGCAGCTACGCTTTTGCGTATGTGTTTGACGTTCAAACTGCATTTTACCATTTAGATGCGCAAACGACACCAAAAATGAAAGGCCTGCGCGAGTCAACAGAACGCAGCTGGCGCATGCGCAGCAACTGTGCTAAATTCCACGCAGCTGCGCATGCGAGCAACTCAGCTAAAACTATGAGCTGCATGATACGTATTTGGTCGCCCTTTCAAAACTGCATTTTACCATTTATATAACGGAAAACAACACCAAAAATGAAAGGCCTGCGCAGTCCTGGAAACAGAGCTGCGCATGCACAGAACCTCGACTAAAATTGCACCTGCACATGCGTATGTGTTTGCCGTTCAAAACTGCATTTTACCATTTATATGCGCTGCATCACAAATGAAAGGAACGCAGCTGCGCATGCGCAGCAACTGTGGTAAAACTACTCAGCTGCGCATGCGCAGCAACTCTGCTAAATGTACGCAGCTGCGCTTCCGTATGCGTTTGCCTTTCAAAACTGCATTTTACCACTTATTACGGTAAACGAAACCAAAAATGAAATGCCTGCACAGTCCTGAACGCAGCTGCGCATACGCAGCAACTGTGCTAAAACTGGCTGCGCGTGCGCAGCAACTCAGCCAAAAGTACGCAGCTGCGCATGCGCAGGAACTCAGCTAAAACTACTCAGCTGCGTATGTGCAGCAACTCGGCTAAAACTATGCTGCTGCGCATGCGCAGCATCTCAGCTAAAACTATGCAGCTGCGCATGCGCAGCAACTCGGCTAAAACTATGAGCTGCGCATACGTATTTGGTCGCCTTTCAAAACTGCATTTTACCATTTATATACGGAAAACGACACCTAAAATGAAAGGCCTGCGCAGTCCTGAACGCAGCTGCGCATGCGCAGCAGCTTGGCTAAAACTACGCAGCTGCACATGCGCAGTACCTCGGCTAAAATTGCACCTGCACATGCGTATATGTTTCCCGTTCAAAACTGCATTTTACCATTTATATGCGCTGCACAGTCAGTGAGCAGACTGCGCAGAACGCGCAGCAACTGTGGTAAAACTACCAGCTGCGCATGCTCAGCAACTCGGGCTAAAACTATGAACTGCATGACACGATTTGGTTGCCTTTCAAAACTGCATTTTACCATTTATATACGGAAAACGACACCAAAAATGAAAGGTCTGCGCAGTCCTGAATGCAGCTGCGCATGCGCAGCAGCTCGGCTAAAACTACGCAGCTGCACATGCGCAGTACCTTGGCTAAAATTGCAGCTGCACATACGTATGTGTTTGCCGTTCAAAACTGCATTTTACCATTTATATGTGCTGCGCAGTCGTGAACGGAGTTGCGCATGCGCAGCAACTGTGGTAAAACTACTCAGCTGCGCATGCGCAGCAACTCCGCTAAAAGTACGCAGCTGCGCATTGGTAAGCGTTCGACGTTCAAAACTGCATTTTACCTTTTATATATGCACAACGACCCCCAAAACGAAAGGCCTGCACAGTCCTGAACGCAGCGCATGCGCAGCATACCTCGGCTAAAAAAATTGCACCTGCATATGCGTAAGTGATTGCCGTTCAAAACTGCATTTTACCATTTATATGCGCTGCACAGTCGTGAACAGAGCTGCGCATGTGCAGGAACACAGCTAAAACTGCTCAGTTGCGTATGTGCAGCAACTCGGCTAAAACTATGCAGCTGCGCATGCGAAGCACCTCGGCTAAAACTGCACCTGCGCATCCGTATGCGTTCGCCGTTCAAAACTGCATTTTACCATTTATATATGCAAAACGATACCAAAAATGAAAGGCCTGCGCAGTTCTGAACACAGCTGCGCATGCGCAGCACCTCGGCTACAACAACGCAGCTGCACATGCGTATGCGTTCGCCGTTCAAAACTGCATTTTACCATTTATATACGAAAAACGACACCAAAAAAAATGAAAGTCCTGCACAGTCCTGAACGCGAAAGGCGCATGCGCAGCATCGGCTAAAAACTATGCAGCTGCGCATGCGCAGGAACTCAGCTAAAACCACTCAGCTACACATGTGCAGCAACTCGGCAGGAAAACCACGAAAACTGCGCATTCGCAGCGCCTCGGTTAAAACTGCACCCTGCGCATCCGATGCGTTCGATGTTCAAAACTGCATTTTACCATTTTGGCGCGCAAAACGTTGTACAGCAAGTCCTCCAAAACCTGAAGGCGCGATGCGCAGTAACTCGTCTAAAACTACGCAGCTACGCTTGCGTATGTGTTTGACGTTCAAAACTGCATTTTACCATTTAGATGCGCAAAACGACACCAAAAATGAAAGGCCCGCGCAGTGCGCAGGAACGCAGCATGCGCAGCAACGCAGCCAGTGCACGCAGCTGCGCATGCGCAGCAACTCAGCTAAAAACTATGAGCGCGTGATTTGGTCGCCTTTCAAAACTGCATTTACCATTTATATACGGAAAACAACACCAAAAATGAAAGGCCTGCGCAGTCCTGAACGCAGCTGCGCATGCACAGAACCTCGACTAAAATTGCACCTGCACATGCGTATGTGTTTGCCGTTCAAAACTGCATTTTACCATTTAGCATTTTGCCATTAGCAAAACAAAACGTTCAAAATACAGCAACTGTGGTAAAACCACAGAGCTGCGCATGCACAGCAACCTGCTAAATGTACGCAGCTGCGCATCCGCATGTCGTTTGCCTTTCAAAACTGCATTTTACCACTTATATACGGCAAACGAAACCAAAAATGAAATGCCTGCAATAGTCCTGAACGCAGCTGCGCATGCGCAGCAACTGTGCTAAAACCACATAGCTGCGCATGCGCAACAACTCAGCCAAAAGTTGGCGCATGCGCAGGAACTCAGCTAAAACTACTCAGCTGCGCCTATGTGCAGCAACTCAGCTAAAACCACTCAGCTTATGATGCGCAGCATCTCGGTTTAAACAAAGCAGCTGCGCGGTGCGCAGCACCTGGCTAAAAACTACGAGCTGCGCATGCGTATGTTGGTCGCTTTTTCAAAACTGCATTTTACCATTTATATACGGAAAACGACACCTAAAATGAAAGGCCTGCGCAGTCCTGAACGCAGCTGCGCATGCGCAGCAGCTTGGCTAAAACTACGCAGCTGCACGCATGAGGTACCGCTAAAATTGCACCTGCACATGCGATATGTTTCCCGCTCAAAACTGCATTTACCATTTATATGCGCAGGAAGTGTCGTGCTAAAACCTGCGCATGCGCAGCAACTGTGGTAAAACTACTCAGCTGCGCATGCTCAGCAACTCGGCTAAAACTATGAACTGCGCATACGTATTTGGTTGCCTTTCAAAACTGCATTTTACCATTTATATACGGAAAACGACACCAAAAATGAAAGGTCTGCGCAGTCCTGAATGCAGCTGCGCATGCGCAGCAGCTCGGCTAAAACTACGCAGCTGCACATGCGCAGTACCTTGGCTAAAATTGCAGCTGCACATACGTATGTGTTTGCCGTTCAAAACTGCATTTTACCATTTATAAGTCGTGAACGGAACGGAGTTTGCATGCGCAGCAACTGTGGTAAACCACCAGCTGCGCATGCGCAGCAACTCCGCTAAAAGTACGCAGCTGCGCATTGGTAAGCGTTCGACGTTCAAAACTGCATTTTACCTTTTATATATGCACAACGACCCCCAAAACGAAAGGCCTGCACAGTCCTGAACGCAGCTGCGCATGCGCACCATCTCGGCTAAAATTGCACCTGCATATGCGTAAGTGATTGCCGTTCAAAACTGCATTTTACCATTTATATGCGCTGCACAGTCGTGAACAGAGCTGCGCATGTGCAGGAACACAGCTAAAACTGCTCAGTTGCGTATGTGCAGCAGCTCGGCTAAAACTACGCAGCTGCACAAGCGCAATACCTTGGCTAAAACTGCACCTGCGCATCCGTATGTATTTGCCATTCAAAACTGCATTTTCCCATTTATATGCGCTGCGCAGTCCTGAACGGAGCTGCGCATGCACAGCAACTGTCGGAAAAATACTCAGCTGCGCATGCGCAGCAACTCCGCTAAAAGTACGCAGCTGCACATCCGTATGCGTTCGATGTTCAAAACTGCATTTTACCTTTTATATACGGAAAACGACACCAAATTGAAATGCCTGCGCAGTCGTGAACGCAGCTGCGCATGCGCAGGAACTCAGCAAAAACTACTCAGCCGCGTATGTACAGCAACTCGGCTAAAACTATGCAGCTCTATACGCGCAGCACCTCAGCTAAAACTATGCAGCTGCGCATATGTATTTGTTCACCGTTCAAAACTGCATTTTGCCATTTATATGCTGAAAACAATACCAAAAATGAAAGGCCTGCACAGTCCTGAATGCAGCTGCGCATGCACAGCAGATTGGCTAAAACTACGCAGCTGCGCATGCGCAGCAACTCTGCTAAAACTTCTCAGCTGCGCATGCGCAGCAACTCGGCTAAAACTATGAGCTGCGGATAACTGCATTTGGTTGGCCTTTCAAAACTGCATTTTACCATTTATATACGGAAAACGACACCAAAAATGAAAGGCCTGCGCAGTCCTGAACGCAGCTGTGCATGCGCAGGAACTGTGGTAAAAGTATGCAGCTGCGCAAGCGCAGGAACTCAGCTAAAACTACTCAGCTGCGTATGTGCAGCAACTCGGCTAAAAGTACGCAGCTGCGCATCCGTATGCGTTCGACGTTCAAAACTGCATTTTAGCTTTTATATATGCAAAACGATACCAAAAACGAAAGGCCTGCGCAGTCCTGAACGCATCTGCGCATGCGCACCATCTCACCTAAAACTATGCAGCTGCGCATGCGCAGTACTCGGCTAAAATTGCACCTGCATTTACGCGTATAGCGTTTGCCGTTCAAAACTGCATTTTACCATTTATATGCGCTGTGCAGTCGTGAACGGAGCTGCAGGCGCAGGAACTCAGCTAAAACTGCTCAGCTGCGTATGTGCAGCAAGCTCGGGCTAAAACCACACAACTGCACAAGCGCTAATACCGGCTAAAACTGCACCTGCGGATCCGTGTATTTGTTTGCCGCTCAAAACTGCATTTTACCATTTATATGCGCTGCAAGTCCTGAACGGAGCTGCGCATGCGCAGCAACTGTGGTAAACCACCAGCTGCGCATGCGCAGCTGGCTAAAGTACACAGCTGCGCATCCAGGATGCGTTCCACATTCAAAACTGCATTTTACCTTTATATATGCACAACGATCCCAAAACGAAAGCTTTTGCATAGTCCTGAGCAGCTGCGCATGCGCAGCAGCTCGGGCTAAACCACGCGAGATGCGCAAGCGCAGCACATCGGGCGAAAACCACACAGCTGCTAACGCGCAGTAACTCAGTAACCACGCCGCTGCAGGCGCGCAGCAACTCGGCTAAAACTATGCAGCTGCGCGCATTTGTTCGTTTCAAAACTGCATTTTACCATTTATATGCGGAAACCGACACCAAAATTGAAATGCCTGCGCAGTCGTGAACGCAGCTGCGCAATGCGCAACAATGCGCAGCAGCTCGCCTAAAACCACGCAGCTGTGTATGCGCAGCGTTCGCCATTCAAAACAGCATTTTACCATTTCTATATACGAAAACGACACCAAAAATGAAAGGCCTGCGCGCAGTCCTGAACGCGGCGCATGCGCAGCAACTTTGCTAAAAGCACGCAGCCGCGCATGCGCAGGAACTCAGCTAAAACTACTCACCTGCGCATGCAGCAGGAACTCAGCTAAAACACGCAGCTGGACATGCGCAGCACCGGCTAAAACTGCACCTGCGCATGCGTATGTGTTTGCCGTTCAAACTGCATTTTACCATTTATATGCGCAAAACGACACCAAAAGGAAATGCCTGTGCAGTCGCTGAACGCAGCTGAGCCTGCGCAGCAAAAAACTACACAGCTGCATCTATGCGCAGCAACTCAGCCACTGCACGCAAGCTGCGCATGCGCAGGGAACTCATCTAAAACATTACTCAGCTGCGTATGTGCAGCAGCTCGGCTAAAACTGCACAGTTGCACATAAGAAGCACCTCGGCTAAAACTGTACCTGCGCATCCGTATGCGTTCGCCGTTCAAAACTGCATTTTACCATTTATAAACGCAAAACGATACCAGAAATGAAAGGCCTGCAAAGTCCTGAATGCAGCTGCGCATGTGCAGCAACTCGGCTAAAACTATGCAGCTTCACATGCGCAGCCACTCGGCTAAAACTGCAGATGCGCATGCGTATGTGTTCGCCTTTTAAAACTGCATTGTACCATTTATATGCATAAAATGACACCAACAATGAAAGGCCGATGCAGTCCTGAACGCAAATGCGCATGCGCAGCAACGGCTAAAACTATGCAGCTGCGCATACGTATGTGTTCGCCGTTCAAAACTGCATTTTACCATTTATATATGCAAAACGATACCAAAAATGAAAGGCCTGCGCAGTTCTGAACACAGCTGCGCATGCGCAGCAACTGTGTTAAAACTACGCAGCTGCGCATGCGCAACAATTCGGCTAAAACTACTCAGCTGCGCATGCATATGTGTTTGCCTTTCAAAACTGCATTTTACCATTTATATGCGCAAAACGACACCAAAAATGAAAGGCCTGCACAGTCCTGAACGCAGCTGCGCATGCGTAGGAACTCGGCTAAAACTACGCAGCTGCGCATGCGCAGCAGCTCAGCTAAAACTACTCAGCTGCGCATGTGCAGCTGCTTGGCTAAAACTACTCAGCTGCACATCCGCATGCGTTCGCTTTTCAAAACTGCATTTTACCATCTATATGCGCAAAACAACACCAAAAATGAATGGCCTGTACAGTCCTGAACGCAGCTGCGCATGCGCAGCAGCTCGGCTAAAACTACACAGCTGCGCATGCGCAGGAACTCAGCTAAAGCTACTCACCTGCGCATGTGCAGCAACTCGGCTAAAACTATGCAGCTGCGCATGCGAAGCACCTCGGCTAAAACTGTACCTGCGCATCCGTATGCGTTCTCCGTTCAAAACTGCATTTTACCATTTATATACGCAAAACGATACCAGAAATGAAAGGCCTGCAAAGTCCTGAATGCAGCTGCGCATGTGCAGCAACTCGGCTAAAACTATGCAGCTGCACATGCGCAGCCACTCGGCTAAAACTGCAGATGCGCATGCGTATGTGTTCGCCTTTTAAAACTGCAGTGTACCATTTATATATGCAAAACGATACCAAAAATGAAAGGCCTGCGCAGTTCTGAACACAGCTGCGCATGCGCAGCAACTGTGTTAAAACTACGCAGCTGTGGATGCATATGCGTTTGCCTTTCAAAACTGCATTTTACCATTTATATGCGCAAAACGACACCAAAAATGAAAGGCTTGCGCAGTCGTGAACGCAGCTGCGCATGCGCAGCAACTGTGCTAAAACAACGCAGCTGCGCATGCGCAGGAACTCATCTAAAACTACTCAGCTGCGTATGTGCAAAATGAAAACCCGGCTAAAACTATGCATGAGCAGCTGCGCATGCACAGCAGCTCGGATAAAACTACTCACCTGCGCATGCGTATGCGTTCGCCTTTCAAAACTGCATTTTACCATCTATATGTGCAAAACGACACCAAAAATGATTGGCCTGCGCAGTCCTGAACGCAGCTGCGCATGCGCAGCAACTCGGCTAAAACTACACAGCTGCGCATGCGCAGCACCTCGGCTACAACTACGCAGCTGCACATGCGTATGCGTTCGCCGTTCAAAACTGCATTTTACCATTTATATACGAAAAACGATACCAAAAATGAAAGTCCTGCACAGTCCTGAACGCAGCTGCGCATGCGCAGCACCTCGGCTAAAACTATGCAGCTGCGCATGCGCAGGAACTCAGCTAAAACTACTCAGCTACACATGTGCAGCAACTAGGCTAAAACTACGCAACTGCGCATTCGCAGCGCCTCGGCTAAAACTGCACCTGTGCATCCGTATGCGTTCGATGTTCAAAACTGCATTTTACCATTTTATGCGCAAAACGTTGTACAGCAAGTCCTCCAAAACTACAGAGCTGCGCATGCGCAGTAACTCGTCTAAAACTACGCAGCTACGCTTGCGTATGTGTTTGACGTTCAAAACTGCATTTTACCATTTATATGCGCAAAACGACACCAAAAATGAAAGGCCTGCGCAGTCGTGAACGCAGGAGCGCATGCGCAGCAACTGTGCTAAAACTACGCAGCTGCGCATGCGCAGCAGCTCAGCTAAAACTACTCAGCTGCGTATGTGAGCAACTCGGCTAAAACTATGCAGCTGCGCATGCGCAGCAGCTCGGCTAAAACTACTCACCTGCGCATGCGTATGCGTTCGCTTTTCAAAACTGCATTTTACCATCTATATGCGCAAAACGACACCAAAAATGATTGGCCTGCGCAGTCCTGAACGCAGCTGCGCATGCGCAGCAACTCGGCTAAAACTACACACCTGCGCATGCGCAGCACCTCGGCTACAACTACGCAGCTGCACATGCGTATGCGTTCGCCGTTCAAAACTGCATTTTACCATTTATATACGCAAAACGATACCAAAATGAAAGGCCTGCACAGTCCTGAACAAAACTGCATGCGCAGCATATATGCAAAACCACGCAGCTGCGCATGAAAGGAACTCAGCTAAAACCACTCAGATGCGCATGTGCAGCAACTCTTTAAAACTATGCATTGCGCATACGCAGCACCTCGGCTAAAAACTGCACCTGCGCATCCGCAGCGTTCGCCGTTCAAAACTGCATTTTACCATTTATATACGCAAAACGATACCAGAAATCGGCTAAAGTCCTGAGCTGCGCAGCGTGTGCAGCTTCAAAACTAAATTTTACCAGCTGCACATCCGCATGCGTTCGCTTTTCAAAACCATTTTACCATATATGCGCAAAACGACACCAAAAAATGAATGGCCTGCGCAGTCCTGAACGCAGCTGCGCATGCGCAGCAACTGTGTTAAAACCACAGCTGCGCATGCGCAGGAACTCAGCTAAAGCTACTCACCCGCGCATGTGCAGCACCTCGGCTAAAACTGTACCTGCGCATCCGTATGCCTTCTCCGTTCAAAACTGCATTTTACCATTTATATACGCAAAACGATACCAGAAATGAAAGGCCTGCAAAGTCCTGAACGCAGCTGCGCATGCGCAGCAACTCGGCTAAAACCATGCAGCTGCGCATGCGCAGCCACCGGCTAAAACTGCAGATGCGCATGCGCATGTGTTCATTGTTTTAAAACTGCATTGTACCATTTATATACGCGAAAAATGACACCAACAATGAAAGGCCGATGCAGTCCTGAACGCGCTGCAAGATGCGCAGCAACGGCTAAAACTATGCAGCTGCGCATGCGTATGCATTCGCTGTTCAAAACTGCATTTTACCATTTATATATGCAAAACGACACCAAAAATGAAAGGCCTGCGCAGTTCTGAACGCAGCTGCGCATGCGCAGCAACTGTGTTAAAACTACGCAGCTGCGCATGCGCAACAATTCGGCTAAAACTACTCAGCTGCGCATGCATATGCGTTTGCCTTTCAAAACTGCATTTTACCATTTATATGCGCAAAACGACACCAAAAATGAAAGGCCTGCACAGTCCTGAACGCAGCTGCGCGTGCGTGGGAACCGGGTTAAAACCACGCATGCGCATGCGCAGCAGCTCGGCTAAAACTACTCATTTGCGCATGCGCAGAACTTGGCTAAAACTACCAGCTGCACATCCGCATGCGCTCGCTTTTCAAAACTGCATTTTACCATCTATATGCGCAAAACAACACCAAAAATGAATGGCCTGTGCAGTCCTGAACGCAGCTGCGCATGCGCAGCAGCTCGGCTAAAACTACACAGCTGCGCATGCGCAGGAACTCAGCTAAAACTACTCAGCTGCGCATGTGCAGCAACTCGGCTAAACTATGCAGCTGCGCATGCGCAGCACCGGCTAAAACTGTACCTGCGCATCCTGATGCGTTCTCCGCTCAAAACTGCATTTTACCATTTATATACGCAAAACGATACCAGAAATGAAAGGCCTGCAAAGTCCTGAATGCAGCTGCGCATGCGCAGCAACTCGGCTAAAACTATGCAGCTGCACATGCGCAGCCACTCGGCTAAAACTGCAGATGCGCATGCGTATGTGTTCGGTTTTTAAAACTGCAGTTTTACCATTTATGCGCGTAAAATGACACCAACAATGAAAGGCCGATGCAGTTCTGAACGCAGCTGCGCATGCGCGCAGCAGCGGCTAAAACTATGCAGCTGGCGCATGTTTATGTGTTCGCCGTTCAAAACTGCATTTTACCATTTATATATGCAAAACGATACCAAAAATGAAAGGCCTGCGCAGTTCTGAACACAGCTGCGCATGCGCAGCACCTCGGCTACAACAACGCAGCTGCATACGCGTGTCGTTCGCCGTTCAAAACTGCATTTTACCATTTATATCGAAAAAACGATACCAAAATGAAAGTCCTGCACAGTCCTGAACGCAGCTGCGCATGCGTGCAGTAAAAACTCGCAGCTGCGCATGCGCAGGAACTCGGCTAAAACTACTCAGCTACACATGTGCAGCAACTCGGTTAAAACCACGCAACTGCGATTCGCAGCCCCGGCTAAAACTGCACCTGCGCATGCGTATGCGTTCGATGTTCAAAACTGCATTTTACCATTTTATGCGCAAAACGTTGTACAGCCAAAAACAGAGCTGCGCATGCGCAGTAAGTCCTTGAACGCAGCCACGCGCGCATGTGTTTGACGTTCAAAACTGCATTTTACCATTTATATGCGCAAAAACGACACCAAAAATGAAAGGCCTGCGCAGTGTGAACGCAGCAGCGCATGCGCAGCAACTGTGCTAAAACTACGCAGCTGCGCATGCGCAGGAGCTCAGCTAAAACTACCAGCTGCGCATGTGAGCAACCGGCTAAAACTATGCAGCTGCGCATGCGCAGCAGCTCGGCTAAAACTACTCACCTGCGCATGCGTATGCGTTCGCTTTTCAAAACTGCATTTTACCATCTATATGCGCAAAACGACACCAAAAATGATTGGCCTGCGCAGTCCTGAACGCAGCTGCGCATGCGCAGCAACTCGGCTAAAACTACACACCTGCGCATGCGCAGCACCTCGGCTACAACTACGCAGCTGCACATGCGTATGCGTTCGCCGTTCAAAACTGCATTTTACCATTTATATACGCAAAACGATACCAAAAATGAAAGGCCTGCACAGTCCTGAACGCAGCTGCGCATGCGCATGCGCGCAGCAGCTCGCTAAAACTAAACCACGCGCCTGCGCAGGAACGCGCAAAAGGAACTCAGCGCATAAAACTGCACTGCGCATGCGCATCCTGTAAAACTGCACCTGCGCATCCGCCGCTCAAAACTGCATTTTACCATTTATATACGGAAAATGATACCAGAAATTAAAGGCCAGCAAAGTCCTGAACGCAGCTGCGCATGCGCAGCAGCTTGGATAAAAGCAGCTGCAACCATTTATATGCGCAGCACCCGGCGAAACTGCAGCTGCGCATGCGCGTATGTGTTCGCTTTTAAAACTGCATTGTACCATTTATATGCACAAAACGACACCAAAATGAAAGGCCTGCAGACGCTTAAACGCTGCTGCGCATGCGCAGCACCCGGCAAAAACAATGCAGCTGCGCGCATGCACAGCCACCGGCTAAAACTGCAGATGCGCATGCGTATGTGTTCGCCATCTTTTAAAACTGCATTTTACCATTTATATGCGTAAAATGACACCAACAATGAAAGCCCGATGCAGTCCTGAACGCAACCGCGCATGCGCAGCAACGGCTAAAACTATGCAGCAGGCGCATGCGTATGCGTCGCTGCTCAAAACTGCATTTTACCATTTATATACGCAAAACGATACCAAAAATGAAAGCCCTGCGCAGTCCTGAAATGCAGCTAACCACGCGGCGCATGCGCAGCAACCGTGCAAAACCACGCAGCTGCGCATGCGCAGTAACTCAGCTAAAAACACCAGCTGCGATGCAGCACTCAGCTAAAAGCAACAGCTCGGCGCATGCGCAGCAGCTCGGCTAAAACTACTCAGCTGCGCATCCGTATGCGTTCGCCTTTCAAAACTGCATTTTACCATCTATATGCGCAAAACGACACCAAAAATGATTGGCCTGCGCAGTCCTGAACGCAGCTGCGCATGTGCAGCAACTCGGCTAAAACTACACACCTGCGCATGCGCAGCACCTCGGCTAAAACTACGCAGCTGCACATGTGTATGCGTTCGCTGTTCAAAACTGCATTTTACCATTTATATACGCAAAACATTGTACAGCAAGGAACCAAAATGAAAGGCCTGCATGCGTCCTGGAATGCAGCTGCCCATGTGCAACAAACGCAGCGGCTAAAACCACCAGCTGCGCAGCATGCAAAAATGTTTGCCTTTCAAAACTGCATTTTAAACAATGTACCATTTATATGCGCAAAACGACACCAAAAATGAAAGGCCCAGCGCAGTATCGCTAAAACGCAGCCGCGCATGCGCAGCAACTGTTGGCGTTTTACGCTGCGCTTTATTGTAGATAAATATATGCAAAACGACACTCGGCTAAACAATGCAGCTGCGCGATACGCAGCTGCTCAGCTAAAACTATGCAGCTTCGCATGCTTTCAAAACTGCATTTACCATCTAATCAAAATAAACCAAAAATGATTGGCCTGCAAGTCCTGAACGCAGCTGCGCATGCGCAGCGTAACTCAGAAAACTACACAGCTGCGCATGCGCAGCACTCCGCTAAAACCACCAGCTGCGCACGCTAAAATGCGTCGCCTTTCAAAACTGCATTTTACCATCTATATGCAAACGATACAAAACGATGAAAAAAAATTGATTGGCCTGCGCAGTCCTGAACGCAGCTGCGCTGCGCATGCGCAGCAACTCGGCTAAAACCACACAGCTGCGCATGCGCTAAAACACGCAGCTGCGCATGTGCAGCACCTCGGCTAAAACTACGCAGCTGCGCATGCGTATGCGTTCGCCATTCAAAACTGCATTTTACCATTTATATATGCAAAACGACACCAAAAATGAAAGGCCTGCACAGTCCTGAACGCAGCTGCGCATGCGCGCAGGAACTCAGGTAAAACCACGCGCCGCGTTATGCTCAGGAACTGGATAAACTGCGCAGCTGCGCATGTTGCAGCAGCTCGGCTAAAAACTGATCAGCTGCGCATGTGCAGCAGCTCGGCTAAAACTGCAGCTGCACATCCGCATGTGTTCGCGTTTGCTCAAAACTGCATTTTACCATTTATATGCGCAAAACGACACCAGAAATTAAAGGCCTGCACAGTCCTGAACGCAGCTGCGCATGCGCAGGAACTCGGGTAAAACTACGCAGCTGCGCATGCGCAGGGCTAAAACTCAGTTTTAAAACTGCATTGTACCATTTATGCAAAAGCCGTATGTGCAGCAACACCAACAATGAAAACCCGATGCATTCCTGCTAAAACGCAATGCGCATGCGCTTTTAAAAGCAACGGCTAAAACTGCACCTGCGCATCCGTATGCGTCGTGTTCGTTCAAAACTGCATTTTACCATTTATATACGCAAAACGATACCAAAAATGAAAGCCCTGCAAAGTCCTGAACGCAGCTGGCGCGCGCGCAGCAACTCGGCTAAAACGCAGCGCGCATGCGCAGCGAAAGCAACTAGGGCTAAAACCTACCAGCTGCGCATGTGCAGCAGCTCATGAAAACCATGCAACTGCGCATGCGCAGCGCACCGCTAAAACCAGCTGCGCATGCGCAGCATGTTGGCTTTAAACTGCATTAAAACCATTTATATGTAAAATGCGTTCAAACCTGCGCAGCAGTCCTGAAACGCAACTGCGCATGCGCAAAGCAATGGCTAAAAAATGCAAGGCCTGCGCAAACTCTGCATTTAGCATTTGCATGCGCGGCTAAAACCACACCAAAATGCGCAGGAACTCAGCTAAAACTACTCAGCTGCGCATGTGCAGCAACCGGCAAAAACTATGCAGCTGCGCATGCGCAGCAACTCGGCTAAAAAAACTGCACCTGCGCATCTAAAACTGCAGCATTCCAGCTAAAACCTGCATTTTACCATTTATATGAACAAAACGATACCAAAATGATTGGCCAGCAAAGTCCTGAACGCAGCTGCGCATGCGCAGCAACTCGGCTAAAAACTACGCACCTGCGCATGCGCAGCACCGGCTAAAACCACGCAGCTGCGCATACGCGTATGCGTTCACCGTTCAAAACTGCATTTTACCATTTATATAAACGACACCAAAAATGAAAAACGATACCAAAAATGAAAGGCCTGCGCACAGTCCTGAACGCAGCTGCGCTGCGCATGCAGCAGCAGCCACTCGGGCTAAAAACGCAGCTGCGCATGAACAGGAACTCGCTTTTTAAAACTGCATTTTACCATTTATATGCGCAAATGCACCAAAACTCAGCCTGCGCGGTCCTGAACGCAGCCGCGCATGCTAAAACTGCAGCACCTCGGCTAAAACTGCACCTGCGCATCCATATGCGTTCGCTGTTCAAAACTGCATTTTACCATTTATATATGCAAAATGATACCAAAAATGAATTGGCCCTGCAAAGTCCTGAACGCAGCTGCGCATGCGCAGCAACTCGGCTAAACCACGCAGCTGCGCATGCGCAGCGCCTCGGCTAAAACTGCAGCTGCGCATGCGTATGTGTTCGCTTTTCAAAAAACTGCATTTTACCATTTATATGCGTAAAAAGCGACACCAATGCAAAACGTTGCGCAGCTGCGCAGCAACTCGGCTAAAACTACAGAGCTGCGCATGCGCAGCATATTTTAAAATTTTATATGCTAAAACTACGCAGCTGCGCATGCGTATGTGTTCGTTCATTGTTCAAAACTGCATTTTACCATTTATATACGCAAAACGACACCAAAATGAAAGGCCTGCGCAGTCGGCGGAACGCGCGTGCGCCGCGCATGCGCAAAACTGCATTTTACCAAACCAAAACGATACCAAAAATGCTGCACATGCGCAGGAACTCAGCTAAAACTACGCAGCCGCGCATGTGCAGCAACTCAGCTAAAACTATGCAGCTGCGCATGCGTGCAGCGCGCAGCAGCACCTGGGCGGAAAAACCACCAGCTGCGTTTCCTGAGCAGCCAGCTGCGCATGCGCAGCTAAAAAACGCACCTGCGCAGATGTGTTCGCGTTTTCAAAACTGCATTTTACCATTTATATGCGCAAAACGACACCAAAAATGAAAGGCCTGCGCAGTCCTGAACGCAGCTGGCGCATGCGCAGCAACAGGGTAAAAAAAACCTACGCAGCTGGCGCCACATGCACAACTCAGCTAAAACTGCAGCTGCAGCGCGTTAGCGTATTCGCTGTTCAAAACTGCATTGTACCATTTATAGCGTAAAACGACACTAACAATGAAAGGCCGATGCAGTCCTGAACGCAGCTGCGCATGCGCAGCAAGCTCGGCTAAAACCGCGCAGCTGCGCATGCACAGTAACTAAAGATAAAACTACTCAGCCGCGCATGCGCAAAACTGCAGCAGCTCGGCTAAAACTCAGATAAAACACCAGCTGTATGTGCGGCAACTCGCTTCTCACCCGCGCCTGCGTGTGTTCTTTCAAAACTGCATTTTACCATTTACATGCGCAAAACGACACCAAAAATGATTGGCCTGCGCAGTCCTGAACGCAGCTGCGCATGCGCAGCAACTCGGCTAAAACTACACAGCTGCGCATGCGCAGCACCTCGGCTAAAACTACGCAGCTGCGCATGCATATGCGTTCGCCGTTCAAAACTGCATTTTACCATTTATATCGCAAAACGAGCAAAAACTCAGGCCTGCAAGTCCTGAATGCAGCTCCGCATGCGCAGCAACTGTGCTAAAACCACGCAGCTGGCGCATGCGCAGGAACTCAGCTAAACCACTCGAGCAGCTGCGTATGTGCAGCATTCGGCTCAAACTATGCAGCTTTTACCATTTACCTCGGCTAAAACTGCACCTGTGCATCCGGTGCGTTCGCCGTTCAAACCTGCATTTTACCATTTATATCACGGAAAACGATACCAGAAATTAAAGGCCAGCAAAGTCCTGAACGCAGCTGCGCATGCGCAGCAACTCGGCTAAAACCAAGCAGCTGCGCATGCGCAGCACCTCGGGCTAAAACTGCGCTGCGCATGCGTGATGTGTTCGCGTTTTAAAACTGCATTGTACCATTTATATGCACAAAACGACACCAACAATGAAAGGCCTGCAAGTCCTGAACTGCTGCGCATGCGCAGCACCTCGGCTAAAACAATGCAGCTGCGCATGCACAGCCACCGGCTAAAACTGCAGATGCGCATGCGTATGTGTTCGCCTTTTAAAACTGCATTGTACCATTTAGGGCAAAAATGACACCAACAATGAAAGCCCGATGCATTCCTGAACGCAACTGCGCATGCGCAGCAACGGCTAAAACTATGCAGCTGCGTATGCGTATGCGTTCGCCGTTCAAAACTGCATTTTAAAATTTTATATACGCAAAACGATACCAAAAATGATTGGCCTGCGCAGTCCTGAACGCAGCTGCGCATGTGCAACAACGGCTAAAACCACGCAGCTGCGCATTCGCAGCGTCTCGGCTAAAACTGCACCTGCGCATCCGTATGCGTTCGCTGTTCAAAACTGCATTTTACCATTTTATGCGCAAAACGTTGTACAGCAAGTCCTCTAAAACTACAGAGCTGCGCATGCGCAGTAACTCGTCTAAAACTACGCAGCTACGCTTGTGTATGTGTTCGATGTTCAAAACTGCATTTTACCATTTATATGAGCAAAACGACACCAAAAATGAAAGGCCTGCGCAGTCGTGAACGCAGCTGCGCATGCGCAGCAACTGTGCTAAAACTACGCAGCTGCACATGTGCAGGAACTCAGCTGAAACTACTCAGCTGCGCATGTGCAGCAACTCGGCTAAAACTATGCAGCTGCGCATGCGCAGCAACTCGGCTAAAACTACTCACCTGCGCATGCGTATGTGTTCGCGTTTTAAAACTTTATTGTACCATTTATATGCACAAAACGACACCAACAATGAAAGGCCTGCGCAGGCCTAAACGCTGCTGCGCATGCGTAGCACCTCGGCTAAAACTATGCAGCTGCGCATGCACAGCCACTCGGCTAAAACTGCAGCTGCGTATGCGTATGCGTTTGCCGTTCAAAACTGCATTGTACCATTTATATGCGTAAAATGACACTAACAATGAAAGGCCGATGCAGTCCTGAACGCAACTGCGCATGCGCAGCAACTGTGCTAAAACTATGCAGCTGCGCATGCACAGTAACTCAGATAAAACTACTCAGCTGCGTATGTGCAGCAGCTCGGCTAAAACTTCTCACCTGCGCCTGCGTATGCGTTCGCCTTTCAAAACTGCATTTTACCATCTATATGCGTGAAACGACACCAAAAATGATTGGCCTGCGCAGTCCTGAACGCAACTGCGCATGCGCAGCAACTCGGCTAAAACTACACAGCTGCGCATGCGCAGCACCTTGGCTTAAACTACGCAGCTGCACATGCATATGCGTTCGCCGTTCAAAACTGCAATTTACCATTTATATACGCAAAACGATACAAAAAATGAAAGGCCTGCACAGTCCTGAATGCAGCTCCGCATGCGCAGCAACTGTGCTAAAACTACGCAGCTGCGCATGCGCAGGAACTCAGCTAAAACTACTCAGCTGCGTATGTGCAGCAACTCGGCTAAAACTATGCAGCTGCGCATGCGAAGCACCTCGGCTAAAACTGCACCTGTGCATCCGTATGCGTTCGCCGTTCAAACCTGCATTTTACCATTTATATACGGAAAACGATACCAGAAATTAAAGGCCAGCAAAGTCCTGAATAAAAGCTGCGCATGCGCAGCAGCTCGGCTAAAACTAAGCAGCTGCGCATGCGCAGCACCTCGGCTAAAACTGCAGCTGCGCATGCGTATGTGTTCGCGTTTTAAAACTGCATTGTACCATTTATATGCACAAAACGACACCAACAATGAAAGGCCTGCGCACGCCTAAACGCTGCTGCGCATGCGCAGCACCTCGGCTAAAACAATGCAGCTGCGCATGCACAGCCACTCGGCTAAAACTGCAGATGCGCATGCGTATGTGTTCGCCTTTTAAAACTGCATTGTACCATTTATATGCGTAAAATGACACCAACAATGAAAGCCCGATGCATTCCTGAACGCAACTGCGCATGCGCAGCAACGGCTAAAACTATGCAGCTGCGTATGCGTATGCGTTCGCCGTTCAAAACTGCATTTTAAAATTTTATATACGCAAAACGATACCAAAAATGATTGGCCTGCGCAGTCCTGAACGCAGCTGCGCATGTGCAGCAACTCGGCTAAAACTACGCAGCTGCGCATTCGCAGCGCCTCGGCTAAAACTGCACCTGCGCATCCGTATGCGTTCGCTGTTCAAAACTGCATTTTACCATTTTATGCGCAAAACGTTGTACAGCAAGTCCTCTAAAACTACAGAGCTGCGCATGCGCAGTAACTCGTCTAAAACTACGCAGCTACGCTTGCGTATGTGTTCGATGTTCAAAACTGCATTTTACCATTTATATGAGCAAAACGACACCAAAAATGAAAGGCCTGCACAGTCGTGAACGCAGCTGCGCATGCGCAGCAACTGTGCTAAAACTACGCAGCTGCACATGCGCAGGAACTCAGCTGAAACTACTCAGCTGCGCATGTGCAGCAACTCGGCTAAAACTATGCAGCTGCGCATGCGCAGCAACTCGGCTAAAACTACTCACCTGCGCATGCGTATGCGTTCGCCTTTCAAAACTGCATTTTACCATCTATATGCGTGAAACGACACCAAAAATGATTGGCCTGCGCAGTCCTGAACGCAGCTGCGCATGCGCAGCAACTCGGCTAAAACTACACAGCTGCGCATGCGCAGCACCTTGGCTTAAACTACGCAGCTGCACATGCGTATGCGTTCGCCGTTCAAAACTGCAATTTACCATTTACTATGCGCAAAACGATACAAAAAATGAAAGGCCTGCACAGTCCTGAATGCAGCTCCGCATGCGCAGCAACTGTGCTAAAACTACGCAGCTGCGCATGCGCAGGAACTCAGCTAAAACTACGCAGCTGCGCATTCGCAGCGCCTCGTCTAAAACTGCACCTGCGCATCCGTATGCGTTCGCCGTTCAAAACTGCATTTTACCATTTTATGCGCAAAACGTTGTGCAGCAAGTCGGCTAAAACTACAGAGCTGCGCATGCGCAGTAACTCTTCTAAAACTATGCAGCTACGATTGCGTATGTGTTCGATGTTCAAAACTGCATTTTACCATTTATATGCGCAAAACAACACCAAAAATGAAAGGCCTGCGCAGTCGTGAACGCAGCTGCGCATGCGTAGCAACTGTGCTAGAACTATGCAGCTGCGCATGCGCAGCAGCTCGGCTAAAACTACTCAGCTGCGCATCCGTATGCGTTCACCTTTCAAAACTGCATTTTACCATCTATATGCGCAAAACGACACCAAAAATTAAAGGCCTGCACAGTTCTGAACGCAGCTGCGCATGAGCAGCAACTGTGTTAAAACTACGCAGCTGCGCATGCGCAACAATTCGGCTAAAACTACTCAGCTCCGCATGCATATGCGTTTGCCTTTCAAAACTGCATTTTACCATTTATATGCGCAAAACGACACCAAAAAATGATTGGCCTGCGCAGTCCTGAAGGCAGCTGCGCATGCGCAGGAACTCAGGTAAAACTATACGCAGCTGCGCATGCGCAGGAACTCGGATAAAACTATGCAGCTGCGCATGCGCAGCAGCTCGGCTAAAAAAACTCAGCTGCGCATGTGCAGCAGCTCGGCTAAAACTACTCAGCTGCACATCCGCATGTGTTCGCTTTTCAAAACTGCATTTTACCATCTATAAGCGCAAAACGATACTAGAAAAAAAGGCCTGCACAGTCCTGAACGCAGCTGCGCATGCACAGGAACTCAGGTAAACCACGCAGCTGCGCATGCGCATTAACTCGATAAAACTATGCAGCTGCGCAAGGTGCAGCAACTCGGCTAAACCACTCAGCTGCGCATGTGCAGCAACTCAGCTAAAACTATGCAGCTGCGCATGCGCAGCAGCTCGGCTAATACTACTCACCTGCGCATGCGTATGTGTTCGCTTTTCAAAACTGCATTTTACCATCTATATGCGCAAAACGACACCAAAAATGATTGGCCTGCGCAGTCCTGAACGCAGCTGCGCATGCGCAGCAACTCGGCTAAAACTACACAGCTGCGCATGCGCAGAACTCGGCCAAAAACCACGCAGCTGCACGTGCGTATGCGTTTGCCCTTCAAAACTGCATTTTACCATTGATATACGCAAAACGATACAAAAAATGAAAGGCCTGCGCAGTCGTGAACGCAGCTGTGCATGCGCAGCAACTGTGCTAAAACTACGCAGCTGCGCATGCGCAGGAACTCAGCTAAAACTACTCAGCTGCGTATGTGCAGCAACTCGGCTAAAACTATGCAGCTGCGCATGCGAAGCACCTCGGCTAAAACTGCACCTGTGCATCCGTATGCGTTCGCCGTTCAAACCTGCATTTTACCATTTATATACGGAAAACGATACCAGAAATTAAAGGCCAGCAAAGTCCTGAACGCAGCTGCGCATGCGCAGCAGCTCGGCTAAAACTAAGCAGCTGCGCATGCGCAGCACCTCGGCTAAAACTGCAGCTGCGCATGCGTATGTGTTCGCGTTTTAAAACTGCATTGTACCATTTATATGCACAAAACGACACCAACAATGAAAGGCCTGCGCACGCCTAAACGCTGCTGCGCATGCGCAGCACCTCGGCTAAAACAATGCAGCTGCGCATGCACAGCCACTCGGCTAAAACTGCAGATGCGCATGCGTATGTGTTCGCCTTTTAAAACTGCATTGTACCATTTATATGCGTAAAATGACACCAACAATGAAAGCCCGATGCATTCCTGAACGCAACTGCGCATGCGCAGCAACGGCTAAAACTATGCAGCTGCTAAAATGCATCGTTCGCCTGTTCAAAACTGCATTTTAAAATTTTATATACGCAAAACGACACCAAAATGATTGGCCTGCGCAGTCCTGAACGCAGCTGCGCGATGTGCAGCAACTCGGTTAAACCACGCAGCTGCGCATGATCGCAGCGCCTCGGCTAAAAACTGCACCCGCGCATCCGTGTCGTTCGCTGTTCAAAACTGCATTTTACCATTTTATGCGCAAAACGTTGTACAGCAAGTCCTCTAAAACTACAGAGCGCGCATGCGCAGTAACTCGTTTAAAACCACGCAGCCACGCTTGCGTATGTGTTCGATGTTCAAACTGCATTTTACCATTTATATGAGCAAAACGACACCAAAAAATGAAAGGCCTGCACAGTCGCGGAACGCAGCTGCGCACGCGCAGCAACTGTGCTAAAACCACGCAGCTGCACATGTGCAGGAACTCAGCTGAAACTACCAGCCGCGCATGTGCAGCAACTCGGCTAAAACTATGCAGCTGCGCATGCGCAGCAACTCGGCTAAAACTACTCACCTGCGCATGCGTATGTGTTCGCGTTTTAAAACTTTATTGTACCATTTATATGCACAAACGACACCAAAAATGAAAGGCCCGCGAGGCCTAAACGTTGCATGCAGCATGAACACGCAGCTGCGCATTCGCAGCACCTCGGCTAAAACTGGCTGCACAGCTGCGCATGCACAGCCACCGGCTAAAACTGCAGCTGCGTGCGTGATGTTCGCCGTTCAAAACTGCATTGTACCATTTATATGCGTAAAATGACACTAACAATGAAAGGCCGATGCAGTCCTGAACGCAACTGCGCATGCGCAGCAACTGTGCTAAAATTTATGCACAAAACGCATGCACAGTAACTCAGATAAAACCACCAGCGCGTATGTGCAGCAGCTCGGCTAAAACTTCTCACCTGCGCCTGCGTATGCGTTCGCCTTTCAAAACTGCATTTTACCATCTATATGCGTGAAACGACACCAAAATGATTGGCCTGCGCAGTCCTGAACGCAGCTGCGCATGCGCAGCAACCGGCTAAAACCACACAGCTGCGCATGCGCAGCACCTCAGGCTTAAACCACGCAGCTGCACATACGCATGCAGCCGTTCAAAACTGCAATTTACCATTTATATGCGCAAAACGATACAAAAAATGAAAGGCCTGCACAGTCCTGAATGCAGCTCCGCATGCGCAGCAACTGTGCTAAAACTACACAGCTGCGCATGCGCAGGAACTCAGCTAAAACTACGCAGCTGCGCATTCGCAGCGCCTCGGCTAAAACTGCACCTGCGCATCCGTACAAGCGTCACCGCTCAAAACTGCATTTTACCATTTTATGCGCGCAAAACGTTAGCAGCAAGTCGGCTAAAACTACAGAGCTGCGCATGCGCAGTAACTCTTCTAAAACTATGCAGCTACGATTGCGTATGTGTTCGATGTTCAAAACTGCATTTTACCATTTATATGCGCAAAACAACACCAAAAATGAAAGGCCTGCGCAGTCGTGAACGCAGCTGCGCATGCGTAGCAACTGTGGTAGAACTATGCAGCTGCGCATGCGCAGCAGCTCGGCTAAAACTACTCAGCTGCGCATCCGTATGCGTTCACCTTTCAAAACTGCATTTTACCATCTATATGCGCAAAACGACACCAAAAATTAAAGGCCTGCACAGTTCTGAACGCAGCTGCGCATGAGCAGCAACTGTGTTAAAACTACGCAGCTGCGCATGCGCAACAATTCGGCTAAAACTACTCAGCTCCGCATGCATATGCGTTTGCCTTTCAAAACTGCATTTTACCATTTATATGCGCAAAACGACACCAAAAAATGATTGGCCTGCGCAGTCCTGAAGGCAGCTGCGCATGCGCAGGAACTCAGGTAAAACTACGCAGCTGCGCATGCGCAGGAACTCGGATAAAACTATGCAGCTGCGCATGCGCAGCAGCTCGGCTAAAAATACTCAGCTGCGCATGTGCAGCAGCTCGGCTAAAACTACTCAGCTGCACATCCGCATGTGTTCGCTTTTCAAAACTGCATTTTACCATCTATAAGCGCAAAACGATACTAGAAATAAAAGGCCTGCACAGTCCTGAACGCAGCTGCGCATGCACAGGAACTCAGGTAAAACTACGCAGCTGCGCATGCGCATTAACTCGGATAAAACTATGCAGCTGCGCAAGGTGCAGCAACTCGGCTAAAACTACTCAGCTGCGCATGTGCAGCAACTCAGCTAAAACTATGCAGCTGCGCATGCGCAGTAGCTCGGCTAATACTACTCACCTGCGCATGCGTATGTGTTCGCTTTTCAAAACTGCATTTTACCATCTATATGCGCAAAACGACACCAAAAATGATTGGCCTGCGCAGTCCTGAACGCAGCTGCGCATGCGCAGCAACTCGGCTAAAACTACACAGCTGCGCATGCGCAGCACCTCGGCTACAACTACGCAGCTGCACGTGCGTATGCGTTTGCCCTTCAAAACTGCATTTTACCATTGATATACGCAAAAACGACACCAAAATGAAAGGCCTGCGCGCAGTATCGGAACGCAGCCAGCATGCGCAGCAACTGTGCTAAAACCACTAGCCGCGCATGCGCAGGAACTCAGCTAAAACTACCAGCCGCGCATGTGCAGCAACTCAGTTAAAACTATGCAGCTGCATTACGCGCAGGAACTCGGCTAAACTACACCAGCTGCGATGTGAGCAAATCGGCTAAAACTATGCAGCTGCGCATGCGCAGCAGCTTGGCTAAAACTACTCACCTGCGCATGCGTATGCGTTCGCTTTTCAAAACTGCATTTTACCATCTATATGCGCAAAACGACACCAAAAATGATTGGCCTGCGCAGTCCTGAACACAGCTGCGCATGCGCAGCAACGCGGCTAAAACTACACAGCTGCGCATGCGCAGCACCTCGGCTACAACTACGCAGCTTCACATGCGTATGCGTTCGCCATTCAAAACTGCATTTTACCATTTATATATGCAAAACGATACCAAAAATGAAAGGCCTGCACAGTCCTGAACGCAGCTGCGCATGCGCAGCAGCTCGGCTAAAACTACGCAGCTGCGCATTCGCAGCGCCTCGGCTAAAACTGCACCTGCGCATCCGTATGCGTTCGCTGTTCAAAACTGCATTTTACCATTTTATGCACAAAACGTTGTACAGCAAGTCGGCTAAAACTACAGAGCTGCGCATGTGCAGTAACTCGTCTAAAACTACTCAGCTGCGCATCCTATGCGTTCGCCTTTCAAAACTGCATTTTACCATCTATATGCGCAAAACGACACCAAAAATGAAAGGCCTGCGCAGTCGTGAACGCAGCTGCGCATGCGCAGCAACTGTGCTAAAACTACGCAGCTGCACATGCGCAGGAACTCAGCAGAAACTACTCAGCTGCGCATGTGCAGCAACTCGGCTAAAACTATGCAGCTGCGCATGCGCAGCAGCTCGGCTAAAACTACTCAGCTGCGTATGTGAGCAACTCGGCTAAAACTATGCAGCTGCGCATGCAGCAGCTCGGCTAAAACTACTCAACTGGCGCATGCGCGATGCGCTCGCTTTTTCAAAACTGCATTTTACCATCTATATGCGCAAATGACACCAAAAAATGAAAGGCCCGCGCAGTTCAAATTCAGCCGCGCATGCGCAGCAACTGTGTTAAAACGGCGCAGCTGCGCGCGAAACAATTAGGCTAAAACCACCAGCTGCGCATGCATATCGCGCGGCCTTCAAAACTGCATTTTACCATTTATATGCGCGCAAAACGACACCAAAATGAAAGGTCTGCACAGTCCTGAACGCAGCTGCGCGCCGGGCGCGCAGGAACTCAGGTAAAACCACGCAGCTGCGCATGCACAGGAACTAGGATAAAACTATGCAGCTGCACATGCGCAGCAGCTCGGCTAAAACTAAGCAGCTGCGCATGTGCAGCAACTCAGACAACAAAAAATGCAGCTGCGACGCGCAGGCGCAGCAGCTCGGCTAAAACCACCACCTGCGCATTTTGCGTTCGCTTTCAAAAACTGCATTTTACCATCTATATGCGCGCAAAAACGACACCAAAAAATGATTGGCCTGCGATTCCTGAACGCAGCTGTGCATGCGCAGCAACTCGGCTAAAACTACACAGCTGCGCATGCGCAGCACCCGGCTACAACCACGCAGCTGCATTGCGTTTGCCGCTCAAAACTGCATTTTACCATTTATATACGCA
Source organism: Huso huso (assembly GCA_036884735.1). Lineage (NCBI taxonomy): Eukaryota > Metazoa > Chordata > Actinopteri > Acipenseriformes > Acipenseridae > Huso > Huso huso. The sequence goes on from JAHFZB010000085.1 coordinate 33,885, forward strand.
AAACGATACCAAAATGAAAGGCCTGCACAGTCCTGAACGCAGCTGCGCATGCGCAGCAGCCTCAGGAACTAAAACCACGCAGCTGCGCGCATGCGCAAGAACTCAGCTAAAACCACTCAGCTGCACATGTGCAGCAACTCGCCTAAAACTACGCAGCTGCGCATTCACAGTACCTCAGCTAAAACTGCACCTGCGCATCCGTATGCGTTCGCTGTTCAAAACTGCATTTTACCATTTTATGCGCAAAACATTGTACAGCAAGTCCTCTAAAACTACAGAGTTGCGCATGCGCAGTAACTCGTCTAAAAATACGCAGCTACGCTTGCGTATGTGTTCGATGTTCAAAACTGCATTTTACCATTTATATGCGCAAAACAACACCAAAAATGAAAGGCCTGCGCAGTCGTGAACGCAGCTGCGCATGCGCAGCAACTGTGCTAAAACTACGCAGCTGCGCATGCGCAGGAACTCAGCTAAAACTACTCAGCTGCACATGTGCAGCAACTCGGCTAAAACTATGCAGCTACGCATGCGCAGCAGCTCGGCTAAAACTACTCACCTGCGCATGCGTATGCGTTCGCTTTTCAAAACTGCATTTTACCATCTATATGCGCAAAATGACACCAAAAATGAAAGGCCTGCGCAGTTCTGAACGCAGCTAAGCATGCGCAGCATCTGTGTTAAAACTATGCAGCTGCGCATGCGCAACAATTAGGCTAAAACTACTCACCTGCGCATGCATATGCGTTAGCCTTTCCAAACTGCATTTTACCATTTATATACGCAAAACGACACCAAAAAAAATGAAAGGCCTGCACAGGTCCTGAACGCCAGTTAAAACCACGCGCATGCGCAGCAGCAGGAATAAACCACGCAGCTGCGCATGCGCAGCAACTCAGGTAAAACTATGCAGCTGCGCATGCGCAGCAGCTCGGCTAAATCTACTCACCTGCGCATGCTTTTGCGTTCGCTTTTCAAAACTGCATTTTACCATCTATATGCGCAAAACGACACCAAAAATGATTGGCCTGCGCATTCCTGAACGCAGCTGTGCATGCGCAGCAACTCGGCTAAAACTACACAGCTGCGCATGCGCAGCACCTCGGCTACAACTACGCAGCTGCACATGCGTATGCGTTTGCCGTTCAAAACTGCATTTTACCATTTATATACGCAAAACGATACCAAAAATGAAAGGCCTGCACAGTCCTGAACGCAGCTGCGTATGCGCAGCAGCTCGAATAAAACTACGCAGCTGCGCATGCGCAAGAACTCAGCTAAAACTACTCAGCTGCACATGTGCAGCAACTCGGCTAAAACTACGCAGCTGCGCATTCACAGCGCCTCAGCTAAAACTGCACCTGCGCATCCGTATGCGTTCGCTGTTCAAAACTGCATTTTACCATTTTATGCGCAAAACATTGTACAGCAAGTCCTCTAAAACTACAGAGCTGCGCATGCGCAGTAACTCGTCTAAATCTATGCAGCTACGCTTGCGTATGTGTTCGACGTTCAAAACTGCATTTTACCATCTATATGCGCAAAACGACACCAAAAATGAAAGGCCTGGCGCAGTCCGGATTTGCGTGCGCGCAGCAACTGTGCTAAAATCTATGCAGCTGCGCATGCGCGCAGGAACTCAGCTAACCTCAGCTGCACATGTGCAGCAACTCGGCTAAAACTATGCAGCTGCGCATGCGCAGCAGCTCGGTTAAAACTACTCAGCTGCGTATGTGAGCAACTCGGCTAAAACTATGCAGCTGCGCATGCGCAGCAGCTCGGCTAAAACGCAGCTGGGCGCTCACCTGCGCATGCATATGCGTTCGCTTTTCAAAACTGCATTTTACCATCTATATGTGCAAAACGACACCAAAAATGATTGGCCTGCGCAGTCCTGAAAGCAGCTGCGCATGCGCAGCAACTCGGATAAAACTACACATCTGCGCATGCGCAGCATCTCGGCTACAACCAAAGCTGCGATCGCAAAATCGTTTACATCATTCCAAAACTGCATTTTACCATTTATATACGCAAAACGATACCAAAATGAAAGGCGCGGCACAGTCCTGAACGCAGCTGCGCACGCGCAGCAGCAACTCTAAAACTACGCAGCTGCGCATGCGCATGCGTTTACCATTCAAAACTGCATTTTACCATTTATATACGCAAAACAATACCAAAAATGAAAGGCCTGCACAGTCCTGAACGCAGCTGCGCATGCGCAGCAGCTCGGCTAAAACTACGCAGTTGCGCATGCGCAGGAACTCAGCTAAAACTACTCAGCTGCACATGCGCAGCAACTCGGCTAAAACTACGCAGCTGCGCATTCGCAGCGCCTCGGCTAAAACTGCACCTGCGCATCCGTATGCGTTCGCTGTTCAAAACTGCATTTTACCATTTTATGCGCAAAACATTGTTCAGCAACTCGGCTAAAACTACAGAGCTGCGCATGCGCAATAACTCGTCTAAAACTACTCAGCTGCGCATCCGTATGCGATCGCCTTTCAAAACTGCATTTTACCATCTATATGCGCAAAACGACACCAAAAATGAAAGGCCCATGCGCAGTTCTCAGCTAAAACGCAGCTGCGCATGCACAGCAACTGTGTTAAAACCACGCAGCCTGCGCATGCGCGCAACAATTTGGCTAAAACTACTCAGCTGCGCATGCATATGCGTTTGCCTTTCAAAACTGCATTTTACCATTTATATGCGCAAAACGACACCAAAAATGAAAGGCCTGCGCAGTCGTGAACGCAGCGGCGCATGCGCAGCAAGTGTGCTAGAACATGCAGCAGCGCGCATGCGCAGCAGCTCGCTAAAACCACTCAGCTGGCGACATTGTCGTTCGCCTTTCAAAACTGCATTTTACCATCTATATGCGCAAAACGACACCAAAAATGAAAGGCCTGCGCAGTTCTGAATGCAGCTGCGCATGAGCAGCAACTGTGTTAAAACTACGCAGCTGCGCATGCGCAACAATTCGGCTAAAACTACTCAGCTGCGCATGCATATGCGTTTGCCTTTCAAAACTGCATTTTACCATTTATATGCGCAAAACGACACCAAAAATGAAAGGCCTGCACAGTCCTGAACGCAGCTGCGCATGCGTAGGAACTCGGCTAAAACTACGCAGCTGCGCATGCGCAGCAGCTCGGCTAAAACTACTCAGCTGCGCATGTGCAGCAGCTCGGCTAAAACTACTCAGCTGCACATCCGCATGCGTTCGCTTTTCAAACTGCATTTTACCATCTATATGCGCAAAACGATACCAAAAATGAATGGCCTGCGCAGTCCTTAACGCAGCTGCGCATGCGCAGCAGCTCGGCTAAAACTACACAGCTCCGCATGCGCAGGAACTCAGATAAAGCTACTCACCTGCGCATGTGCAGCAACTCGGCTAAAACTATGCAGCTGCGCATGCGAAGCACCTCGGCTAAAACTGTACCTGCGCATCCGTATGCGTTCGCCGTTCAAAACTGCATTTTACCATTTATATACGCAAAACGATACTAAAAATGAAAGGCCTGCACAGTCCTGAACGCAGCTGCGCATGCGCAGCAGCTCGGCTAAAACTACGCAGCTGCGCATGCGCAAGAACTCAGCTAAAACTACTCAGCTGCACATGTGCAGCAACTCGGCTAAAACTACGAAGCTGCGCATTCACAGCGCCTCAGCTAAAACTGCACCTGCGCATCCGTATGCGTTCGCTGTTCAAAACTGCATTTTACCATTTTATGCGCAAAACATTGTACAGCAAGTCCTCTAAAACTACAGAGCTGCGCATGCGCAGTAACTCGTCTAAAACTACGCAGCTACGCTTGCGTATGTGTTCGACGTTCAAAACTGCATTTTACCATTTATATGCGCAAAACGACACCAAAAATGAAAGGCCTGCGCAGTCGTGAACGCAGCTGTGCATGCGCAGCAACTGTGCTAAAACTACGCAGCTGTGCATGCGCAGGAACTCAGCTAAAACTACTCAGCTGCACATGTGCAGCAACTCGGCTAAAACTATGCAGCTGCGCATGCGCAGCAGCTCGGCTAAAACTACTTAGCTGCGTATGTGAGCAACTCGGCTAAAACTATGCAGCTGCGCATGCGCAGCAGCTCGGCTAAAACTACTCACCCGCGCGCGCATATGCGTTCGCTTTTCAAAACTGCATTTTACCATCTATATGTGCAAAAACGACACCAAAATGATTGGCCTCGCGCAGTCCTGAACGCAGCTGCGCATTCGCAGCAACTCGGCTAAAACTACACAGCTGCGCAAGCGCACCTCGGCTACAACCACGCAGCTGCACTTGCGTATGCGTTCACCTTCAAAACTGCATTTTACCATTTATATTCTCAAAACGATACAAAAAATGAAAGGCCTGCACAGTCCTGAACGTAGCTGCGCATGCGCAGCAGTTCGACAAAACCACGCAGGCGCGCATGCGCAGGAACTCAGCTAAAACCACTCAGCTGCAGCTCGGTTGTTCAAATGCGCAGGCAACTCAGTTAAAACTCCAAAAGCAGCGCGGCCATTCGCAGCGCTCATGTGCTAAAACTGCACCCTAGCGCAAGATCGCATCCGTATGCGTTCGCTGTTCAAAACCGCATTTTACCATTTTATGCGCAAAAGCGTTGTACAGGAACTCCCTAAAAACTACTCAGCTGCACAGCGCAGCTACTCGGCTAAACGCAGTAAGCTGCGTTTAAGCGCCTCAGCTAAAACTGCACCTGCGCATCCGTGTTCGTTTGCGTTCAAAACTGCATTTTACCATTTATATGAAAAAACAACACCAAAAAAATGAAAGGCCTGCGCGTGAGTCGTGAACACAGCTGCGCATGCGCAGCAACTGTGCTAAAACTATGCAGCTGCGCATGCGCAGCAGCTCGGCTAAAACTACTCAGCTGCGCATCCGTATGCGTTCGCCTTTCAAAACTGCATTTTACCATCTATATGCGCAAAACGACACCAAAAATGAAAGGCCTGCGAAGTCCTGAACGCAGCTGCGCGTGCGCAGCAGCTCGGCTAAAAAAGACAGCTGCGCATGCGCAGGAACTCAGCAAAAGCACTCACCCTGCGCATGTGCAGCAACTCGGCTAAAACCAAAGCTGCGCGTGCGCGGCACCTCGGCTAAAACTGCACCTGCGCATCCCAGATCGTTCGCCGTTGAAAACGCATTTTACCATTTATATACGCAAGCAAAACGATACCAGAAATGAAAGGCCTGCAAAAGTCTGAACGCAGCTGCGCATGCGCAGCAACTGTGTTAAACAAGCAGCTGCGCATGCGCAGCAACCAGGGCTAAACTAAGCAGCTGCGCATGCTCAGCAACTCGGCTAAAACTATGCAGCTGCGCATGCGCAGCCACCGGCTAAAACTGCAGATGCACATGCGTATGTGTTCGCCATTTAAAACTGCATTTTACCATTTGGGGGGGCGAAATGACACCAAAATGAAAGGCCTGCGCAGTCCTGAACGCAAATGCGCATGCGCAGCAACGGCTAAAACTAATGCGCGCGCATAGCGCACTACGTAGCGCATGTGTTTGCCGTTCAAAACTGCATTTACCATTTATATATGCAAAACGACACTCACCAAAAATGAAAGGCCCTGCGCAGTTCTGAACACAGCTGCGCATGCGCAGCAACCGTTAAAACTACGCACCTCGGCTGCATGCACGCGCGTTGCCTTTCAAAACTGCATTTTACCATTTATATACGCAAACGACACAAAAAAATGAAAGGGTTTGCATAGTCCTGAACGCAGCTGCGCACGCGCAGCAACTGTGTTAAACCACGCAGCTGCGCATGTGCAGCGATTCGGCTAAAACTATGCAGCTGTGCATGCGCATGAACTCAGCTAAAATTTCTCAGCTGCGTATGTGCAGCAACTCGGCTAAAACTATGCAGCTGCGCATGCGCATGAACTCAGCTAAAACTACTCAGCTGCGTATGTGCAGCAACTCGGCTAAAACTATGCAGCTGCGCATGCGCAGCAGCTCGGCTAAAACTACTTCACCTGCGCATGCTTATGCGTTCGCCTTTCAAAACTGCATTTTACCATCTATATGCGCAAAACGACACCAAAAATGATTGGCCTGCGCAGTCCTGAACGCAGCTGCGCATGCGCAGCAACTCGGCTAAAACTACACAGCTGCGCATGCGCAGCAGCTCGGCTAAAACTATGCAGCTGCGCATGTGCAGGAACTCAGCTAAAACTACTCAGCTGCACATGTGCAGCAACTCGGCTAAAACTACGCAGCTGTGCATTCGCAGCGCCTCGGCTAAAACTGCGCATCCGTATGCGTTCGCTGTTCAAAACTGCATTTTACTATTTTATGCGCAAAACGTTGTACAGCAAGTCCTCTAAAACTACAGAGCTGCGCATGCGCAGTAACTCGTCTAAAACTACGCAGCTACGCTTGCGTATGTGTTCGACGTTCAAAACTGCATTTTACCATTTATATGCCAAAACGACACCAAAAATGAAAGGCCTGCGCAGTCGTGGAACGCAGCTGCGCATGCGCGAGCACCTGATGCTAAAACCTAAGCGGCCGCGCCTTTCAGGAACTCATTTTAAAACTATGGCTATGCGCAAAATTGCAGCAATGAAAGGCTTAAACCGGAATGCGGCACATGAGCAGAACTCAGCTAAACCACTAGCTGTGCATGCGCAGTAACTCAGCAGAAAAACCAGCCGCGCATGCGCAGCACATCATTAAAACTACGCAGCTGCATTACGCAGCAGAACAGCTTCATTCAAACCGCATTTAGCCAGCAACTCGGCTAAAACCCAAAAAATGCGTGGTGCGGCCTCCAGTCCTTGAACCCGGCTGCGCATGCGCGCTTAGCAAAACCGCATTAAAACCATCGGCTGCGCATGAACAGCAACTAAATTGAAAGGCTAATGCGACGATGCGGCGCAGGAACTCGATAAAACTACGCACCCGCGCATGTGCAGCACCCCGCTAAAACCACACAGCTGCATTATGCGATGCATTCGCTGTTCAAAACTGCATTTTACCATTTATATACTCAAAACGACACCAAAATGAAAGGCCTGCACAGTCCCTGAATGCAGCAGCTGCTAAAAACCACGCGCAGCAGGAACTCAGCTAAAACTACTCTGCTGCACATGCAGCAACTCACAAAAAAACCTGCGCGATTCGCGGCGATAAAACTGCACCCGCATTATCCGTTATCAAGCGTTCGCTGTTCAAAACTGCATTTACCATTTTGGCGCAAAAGCGTTGTACAGCAAGTCCTCTAAAACTACAGATGCGCAAGCGCAGTAACTTAAACACGCAGCTAAACTGGCGTATGTGTTCGACGTTCAAAACTGCATTTACCATTTTATGCGCAAAACGACACCAAAAATGAAAGGCCTCGCGAGGGTACAGCAAGTCCTAAAACTACAGAGCTGCGCGTGAGCGGTAACCGTCTAAAAACTAAACGCTGGCATGTGTTCGACGTTCAAACTGCATTTTACCATTGATATGCGCAAAACGACACCAAAAATGAAAGGCCCGCGCATAGCGAAAACTATGCAGCATGGCGCATGCACAGCAGCTCAGCTAAACCACCAGCTGCGTATGTGAGCAACTGCAAAACTATGCAGCTGCGCATGCGAGCAGCTCAGCTAAAACCATTCACCCGCGTGTGTGAGCATTAAACTGCAGCAACCACTATATGCGCGCATGCGCACTGAAAAACTACTCAGCTGCCCGCGCGCAGCAACCGGCAAAACTACACACCCGCGCATGGGAGCACTGCGCCTAACCACGCAGCTGCATGCATCGCGCTATTTTCAAAACTGCATTTTACCATTTATATACGAAAACGACACCAAAATGAAAGGCCCGCGATAAGCTAAGAACAGCCGCGCATGCGCAGCAGCTCAGCTAAAACTACTCAGCCGCGATGTGAGCAACTCGCTAAAACTATGCAGGCGCGCATGTGCAGCAAGCTCGCTAAAACCACTCACCCGCACATGTGAGCAACTCGCTAAAACTACTCAGCTGCGCATGCGCAAGCAGTTCGGCTAAACAAAACTCACCCGCAAAATGTACAGCAACCTCGGCTAAAACCACGCGAGCTTGCGCATGCGCAGGAACTCAGCTAAAACCAGCTGCATTGCAGCATTTATAAAACCATGCGCAGCTGGCGCGTGGCGCAGCATTTTAGGTTAAACCACTCAGAAAAAATGTGAGCAACTCAGTAACTGAATGCAGCTGCGGCACGCGCAGCAACTCGGCTAAAACTACACACCCCGCGCATGCGCAGCACCTCAAATAAAACTAGGCAGCTGCACATGCAGCAGGAACGTTCGCCATTCAAAACTGATTTTTACCATTTTTACCACGCAAAACGATACTAAAATGAAAGGCCTGCACAGTCCTGAACGCAGCAGCTCGGCTAAACCACGCGAAGCTGCGCACGCGCAGGAACTCAGCTAAAACTACTCTGCTGCATTTGTGCATCAACTCGCTAAAACTACGCAGCTAAAAATGAAAGGGCCTCCAAAACTGCACCTGCAAGATCCGTATCGTCGCTGTTCAGAACTGCATTTTACCATTTTATGCGCAAACCTCACCTTCTCCAGGGCCTGCTGCCCCTCCAACCTCTGTCACCCCTGGACCTCTCTGATCACTATTTCATCTCTTTTTCTCTGTCTCCCCTCTCCCTGCTCCTCCCACCCCACTGTCACCTGCTCAGAACCTCCGCCTCTCTCCCCTCTGTCCTTGCCTCCACTGCTCTCTCACCTCTCCCTATCGACTCCTTTTCACAACTCTCCGTGACTCTGCTGCCTCCACCCTCTTCTCCTCACTCACCTCCCTCTCGACTCCCTCTGTCCCCTCACCAAAATGACCTGCCTGCCCTCCCCTCCCCAACCCTGGCTCTCCTCTGTGCTCCAACCGGCAAGAATCACACTTGCGATCTGCTGAAAAGAAATGGAAGAGAACCAAACTCCCTGCTGCCCTAGACCACCGCACTCTACTATCCTCCTTTCCTCTACTCTCTCCTCTGCTAAATGTGCTTATTTCCAATCTGTAATCCAAGCCTCCACTAACAACCCCGTAAACTATTCTCTACCTTCTCCCTCCCAAACCCCCCCCCCCTCCTCCCTCCTCTATCTCCCCTGACGACTTTGCCTCCTTCTTCTCTTCTAAAATCTCAGATATCCGCAAACTCTTTAACACCTCTCCCTCCCTGCACCCCTCCTGCTCCAACCCCTACACCCACTCACATCCCCTACTAACTCGCCCTCCCTCTCCACCTTCTTGCCCCTCTCAGACTCTGACCTCTCCTCCCTGCTCCAGGGTCACAAACCCACCGTGTGCCTTGGACCCCTCCCCACTCACCTCTTTCAAGCTGCTGCTCCTGCTCTACTCCTTCATCTCCTCACTCCTCAACACCTCTCTACTTTCTGGCATCTTTCCTCTGCCTTCAAAAAGCCTCTATCACTCCCCTCAAAAAAACCCACCGACCCCACCTCCCTCCAGAGCTACCGTCCTGTCTCCTCCTACCCTTCCTCTCCAAAACCCTCGAGCGGACTGTACACCGCCAGCTCTCTGCTTTCCTGTCCAACCACTCTGCTTGACCTCTCCAATCTGGCTTCCGCCTGCTCACCCACTGAAACCGCCCTCCTGTCTGTCACCAACTCACGGGGTGTGTGCCTGAGCTGCCTCTCTCCTCTGTAAAATTCTCCTCGACCTCTCTGCTGCCTTTGACACTGTTGATCACTCTATTCTACTATCATCTCTTGCTTTGACCTGGGGATCTCTGGCACTGCTCTGGCCTGAGTCAGTCTTGAGGTCCCTCCTGTTCTCTCTACACCCGCTCCCTGGGCCCCTCATTGCATCCTATGGTTTCTCATACCATTTCTATGCTGATGATGCTCAGATTTTCCTCTCCTTCCCCACCTCTGACTCCACCATCTCCTCCCGTATCTCTACCTGTCTGTCTGCTATTTCCTCCTGGATGCACTCGCATCACCTCAAACTCAACCTCTCTAAATCTGACCTCCTTTTTTCCCACCTCCTCCTCCTCTGATCTCTCTATCTATGTTCCTCTGAATCTGCACCACACTCTCCCTCTTCCTCCGCTTAAGAACCTTGAGTCACCCTGGAACCCTGCCTCTTATTCCCAGCACATCTCCATTGGCAGCAACTTGCCGATTCTTCCTGAGCAACATCCAAGAAAGACCTTCCTCACCAACTATGCTACCCAGCTCCTGGTCCAGGCCCTGGTACTCTCCCGCCCAAGACTACTGCAACTCCCTCCTGGCTGGCAAAATGCGTCCGCCACCCATCCGTCCGGTTCATCCAGAACTCTGCTGCCCGCCTGGTGTTCTCTCTGCCTTGCTTCGCCCTTTACACCACTACCCTCTCGCTCCACTGGCTCTCGAGTCACCGCAGTCAGATCCAGTTCAAGACTCTTGTACTAGCCTACAGATGCCTTGACCAGACTGCACCCAGCTACCTCCAGACCCTCATCTCCCCACACCCCCACTCGACCTCTCCATCTCCGCCTGCACTAGAAGACTAGAAAGGCCTCCGTTCTGAACGCCCCTGCCTCCAGAGCCTGCTCCTTCTCCACCCTTGTCCGCAGTGGTGGAACGACCTTCACAGATGTCAGGACTGCCCAGTCCCTGACCACATTCCGGCGCCTCCTTAAGACTCACCTCTTCAAACAGCACCTGTAGAACTCCTCTGTTGTATCCTGGGACACTATCACCCTTCATTTAAATATGCTTTATTTTGCTCTTATCTGCCCCTATTTTACTACATTTAATCCTGTACTTCAGAATATTGTAATCTGCCAAGTGTTTAACCTGTAGTATTTTGTACTTAATCATATCCTGATGTAACTATCACTATTTAAACATATCCTGATGTAACTTTCACTATTATCTGCTGTATTATTGAATTGTGGTTTGTCACACTTGAAAAAAAAAATTATTGTATTTCTTGCTCTTATTGTATGACTTGTATTGTAACACTTGAATGTATTTGTATTTGCTTACGATTGTAAGTCGCCCTGGATAAGGGCGTCTGCTAAGAAATAAATAATAATAATAATAATAATATGCGCAAAACGACACCAAAAATGAAAGGCCTGCGCAGTCGTGAACGCAGCTGGTGCACGCGGCAACTGTGCTAAAACCACGCCGCCGCGCATGCGCAGGAACTCAGCTAAACCACTCAGCTGCGCATGTGCAGCAACTCGGCTAAAACTATGCAGCTGCGCACGCGCAGAACCGGCTAAAAAGTACTCAGCTGCGTATGTGAGCTGCATTTCGGCTAAAACTATGAAGCTGTGCAGCGCATGCAGCAGCTCGGCTAAAAACCACCACCCGCGCATGCGTATGCGTTCGCTTTTCAAAACTGCATTTTACCATCTATAGCAAAAACGACACCAAAATTATTGGCCTGCGCAGTCCTGAACACATGCGCGCAGCCGCGCAGCACAGCACCGCTGGCAAGGAACACAGCTTCACATGCGTGTCGTTCGCCATTCAAAACTGCATTTTACCATTTATATACGCAAAACAATACCAAAAATGAAAGGCCTGCACAGTCCTGAACGCAGCTGCACATTCGCAGCTCCTCGGCTAAAACTGCACCTGCGCATCCGTATGCGTTCGCTGTTCAAAACTGCATTTTACCGTTTTATGCACAAAACGTTGTACAGCAAGTCGGCTAAAACTACAGAGCTGCGCATCCTTATGCGTTTGCCTTTCAAAACTGCATTTTACCATCTATATGCGCAAAACGACACCAAAAATGAAAGGCCTGCGCAGTCGTGAACGCAGCTGCACATGCACAGCAACTGTGCTAAAACTACGCAGCTGCACATGCGCAGGAACTCAGCAGAAACTACTCAGCTGTGCATGTGCAGCAACTCGGCTAAAACTATGCAGCTGCGCATGTGCAGCAGCTCGGCTAAAACTACTCAGCTGCGTATGTGAGCAACTCGGCTAAAACTATGCAGCTGCGCATGCGCAGCAGCTCGGCTAAAACTACTCACCTGCGCATGCGTATGCGTTCGCTTTTCAAAACTGCATTTTACCATCTATATGCGCAAAACGACACCAAAAATGAAAGGCCTGCGCAGTTCTGAACGCAGCTGCGCATGCGCAACAACTAAAACTACGCAGCTGCGCATGCGCAGGAACTCAGCTAAAACTACTCAGCTGCGCATGCGCAGCAACCTGTGTTAAAACTCGCATTTTACCAGGCGCGCATGCAGCAAGTGGAAACCACTAGAGCTGGCGATGAGCAGCTAAACCACTCAGCCGCGCATGTATATGCGTTTGTTTTTCAAAACTGCATTTTACCATCTATATGCGCAAAACGACACGAAAAATGAAAGGCCCGCAGTAGTTTGAACGCAGCTGCGCATGCGCAGCAACTGGCTAAAACCACGCAGCTGCGCATGCGCAGGAACTCAGCTTAAAACCACTCAGCCGCGCATGTGCAGCAACTCAGCAAAACTGCATTGCAGAACGCGCATACGCAGCAGCTCGGGCTAAAACCATCACCTGCGCATGCGCGTATGTTCGCTTTTCGGCAAAAACTGCATTTTACCATTTATATAACGCAAAACGATACCAAAATGAAAGGCCTGCACAGTCCTGCATTTTAGCATTTATATGCGCAAAACGACACGCAAGCCGAAATGCACAGGAACTCAGCGAAACCACCAGCTGCACATGTGCAGCAACTCGGCTAAAAACCACGCAGCTGGGCATTCACAGCCCTCAGCTAAACTGCACCCGCGCATCCGATCAAGCGCTCACTGTTCAAAACTGCATTTTACCATTTTATGCGCAAAAACATTGTACAGCAAGTCGGTTAAACTACAGAGCTGGCGCATGCGCAGTAACTCGTTAAAACTATGCAGCTACGCATATGTATGTGTTCGACATTCAAAACTGCATTTTACCATTTATATGCGCAAAACGACACCAAAAATGAAAGGCCTGCGCAGTCCTGAACGCAGCTGCGCATGCGCAGCCATAGCAACGCAAAACCAGGAACTCAGCAGAAACCGCGCATGCGCAGGAACTCAGCTAAACCACCAGCCGCGCATGTGCAGCAACTCGGTAAAACTATGCAGCTGCGCATGCGCAGCAGCTCGGCTAAAACTTCTCACCGCAGCAACAGCATGCATTCGTTACGTTCAAAACTGCATTTTACCATCTATATGCGCAAAACGACACCAAAAATGATTGGCCTGCGCAGTCCTGAACGCAGCTGTGCATGCGCAGCAACTCGGCTAAAACTACGCAGCTGCGCATGCGCAGCACGTCGGCTAAAACTGCAGCGCATGCGCGCGTGCGTGCGTTCGTGTTTTAAAACAGCATTGTACCATTTATATGCACAAACAACACCAACAAATGAAAGGCCTGCGCCAGGCTAAAAACGCAGTCGCGCATGTGCAGCACCTCGCTTAAAACTGCAGCTGCGCATGCGCAGCCACTGAAAGGGTTAAAAACGCAGCAACGGGTTAAACTATGCGTGTGTTCGCATTTTTCAAAACTGCATTTTACCATTTATATGCGCAAAACGACACCAAAAATGAAAGGCCGGCGCAGTCCTGAACGCAGCTGCGCATGCGCAGCAACGGCTAAAACGCGCTGAAAAGCTCGCTAAAACCACGCGCATATAGCTGCAATTTGAAAGGCGCGCTTAAAACTGCATTTGGCGAACATGCACAGCCAGCCAGCGCATCCTGCTGTTCAAAACTGCATTTTACCATTTTATAAAACAAAGCGCTGCACAGCTGAGTCGGCGAAATGCGCAGCAGCTGCGCATGTGCAGCAACCGGCTAAAACTGCACCCGCGCATCCTATGCTTCGCTGTTTCAAAACTGCATTTTACCATCATCTATATGCTAAACGACACAAGTAAAATGAAAGCCAACGCAGTGCCTAAACTACGAAGGCGCGATGCGCAGCAACTCGTTAAAACCACGCAGCCGCGCAATGCGCAGGAACATGAAAGGCAGAAACAACCATGCATTAATGTGAGGCACGCCTCAGCTTAAAACTGGCACCGCGCATGTGCAGCAACTCGGCTAAAACCACTCAGCTGCGCATGTGCAGCTCGGCTAAAACCATCAGCCGGCGCATGCGCAGCAGCTCGGCTAAACCACTCACCCGCTAAATTACGCGATATGATAGCCGCTTCAAAACTGCATTTTACCATCTATATGCGCAAAAGGACACCAAAATGATTGGCCTGCGCAGTCCTGAACGCAGCTGCGCGCATGCGCAGCAACTCGGCTAAACTAACAGCTGCGCATGCGCAGCACCGGCTACAACCACGCAGAGATACGCATGCGTTTGCTGTTCAAAACTGCATTTTACCATTTATATACGAAAAATGATACCAAAAATGAAAGGCCTGCACAGTCCTGAACGCAGCTGCGCATGCGCAGCAGCTCGGCTAAACCACCACGCGCATGCGCAGGAACAGCTAAAACACGCAGCTAAAACCACAGCGCCCGGTAAAACTGCACCCGCGATGGTGTTCGCTGTTCAAACTGCATTTTACCATTTTACGCGCAAAACATTGTACAGCAAGTCCTCTAAACTACAGAGCTGGGCGCATGCGCAGTAACTCGTTTTAAAAACGCAGCTACGCTTTGCGTGTTCGACGTTCAAAACTGCATTTTACCATCTATATGCGCAAAACAACACCAAAAATGAAAGGCCTGCGCAGTTCTGAACGCAGCTGCGCATGCGCAGCAACTGTGTTAAACCACGCAGCTGCGCATGCGCAACCGGCTAAAACCATTTTATGGCAAATGCATATGCGTTTGCCTTTCAAAACTGCATTTTACCAAGAGAGCGCAAAACGACACCAAAATGAAAGGCCCGCTAAACGGAACGCAGCTGCGCATGCGCAGCAACTGTGCAAATTACACGCAGCCGCGCATGCGCAGGAACTCAGATTAAAACTACCAGCTGCGCATGTGCAGCAACTCAGCTAAAAATGCAGGCGCATGCGCAGGAACTCAGGAACTACCAGCTGCACATGTGCAGCAACTCGGCTAAAACTACGCAGCTGCGCATTCGCAGCGCCTCGGCTAATACTGCACCTGCGCATCCGTATGCGTTCGCTGTTCAAATCTGCATTTTACCATTGTATACGCAAAACGTTGTACAGCAAATCAGCTATAACTATACAGCTGCGCATGCGCAGTAACTCGTCTAAAACTACTCAGCAGGGCATCCGTATGCGTTCACCTTTCAAAACTGCATTTTACCATCTATATGCGCAAAACGACACCAAAAATGAAAGGCCTGCGCAGTTCTGAACGCAGCTGCGCATGCGCAGCAACTGTGTTAAAACTACGCAGCTGCGCATGCGCAACAATTAGGCTAAAACAACTCAGCTGCGCATGTGCAGCAACTCAGCTAAAACTATGCAGCTGCACATGCGCAGGAACTCAGCTAAAACTACTCAGCTGTGCATGCGCAGCAACTCGGCGAAATTACACAGCTGGGCGCATGCGCATAACCTCGGCTAAACCACGCAGCTGCATACGCGCATGCGTTCGCCATTCAAAACCGCATTTTACCATTTATATGCGCAAAACGACACCAAAATGAAAGGCCCTGGCGCAGTATCGAACGCAGCCGCGCATGCGCAGCAACTGTGCTAAAACTACGCAGCTGCGCATGCGCAGAACTCAGCTAAAACTACTCAGCTGCGCATGTGCAGCAACTCAGCTAAAACTATGCAGCTGCACATGAGCAGGAACTCAGCTAAAACTACTCAGCTGTGCATGCGCAGCAACTCGGCTAAAACTACACAGCTGCGCATGCGCAGCACCTCGGCTAAAACTACGCAGCTGCACATGCGTATGCGTTCGCCATTCAAAACTGCATTTTACCATCTATATACGCAAAACGATACCAAAAATGAAAGGCCTCCACAGTCCTGAACGCAGCTGCGCATGCGCAGCAGCTCGGCTAAAACTACGCAGCTGCGCATGAACAGCAACTGTGCTAAAACTACGCAGCTGCGCATGCGCAGGAACTCAGCTAAAACTACGCAGCTGCGCATGTGCAGCACCTCGGCTAAAACTACACAGCTGCACATGCGTATGCATTCGCTGTTCAAAACTGCATGTTACCATTTATATATGCAAAACGACACCAAAAATGAAATGCCTGCATTAGTCCTGAACGTGAGCGGCGCGCATGCGCAGCAGCTCGGCGAACCACGCAGCTGCGCATTCGCGCGCCGGGTTAAACTGCACCTCCGCGCATCAGATGCGTCATTGTTCAAAACTGCATTTTACCATTTTATGCACAAAAAACGTTGTACAGCAAGTTATTAAAACTACAGAGC